>PVIU01006453.1:0-79832 GCA_004026605.1 Ondatra zibethicus
TCAAATATCAGGTGTTTGAAGATGTGTGGATTGATATCTGGGTCTTTTGTTCGGTTCCACTGGTCCTCCTGTCTGTTCTTATGCCACTGTTACTTGTATTTTAATAAGACACTGATTGGCCCGTAGCCAGGCAGGAAGTAGAGGCAGGGTGACCAGAACAGGAGAATTTGGGAAGAGGAAAGGCTCAGTCTGCAGTCGTCACCCAGATGCAGAGGAAGCAAGATGAGAATGCCTCACTGATAAAGGTACCAAGCCACATGGTTAATGCAGAGGAAGCAAGATGAGAATGCCTCACTGATAAAGGTACCAAGCCACATGGTTAACACAGACAAGTATTATGGGTCAATGTAAGTTATAAGAGTTAATGAGAAGCCTGAGTTAATAGGCCAACCAGTTTATGATTAATATAGACCTCTGTGTGTTTCTTTGGGACTGAATGGCTGCGGGACCAAGCAGGACAGAAACCTCTGTCAACACAGTGGTTCTGTTAACACCTCATTAGTGTGGTTTTATGCCCTGGTCTCTCTCCAACTCCCTAACTTGGCTCTGAAAAATCCATGTTAGGTCAAACTACTGGTTCTCCCTGGGTACCTGTGACCTTTCTCCCAATTCCACAAAAATTCCATAATTATGTTCATAGATTAGCACATTTACCTCCAACCTTTATGTCTTGCTCAAGAGCATCTGGGAACTCTGCTACTTAGTCAGTGTCTCCCCTTTGGACAATCAATTGATTCTGCCTGTCTCCCCATAAGTCTGCTTTTGAATTCTCTCAATGATGACAACAAGGGCCTCTAGGACCACTGAGTTCATCCTGGGCAGTGGGCAGGTACATTCTTTGAAGGGATACAGCAAAGACTGTAGGTTTGGGGGAATGTTTTCAGGAGAAATGGGGTGTTCAGTCATTTCATAAGCTTTTAGAGGTGCAACTGACCCTACTCAGATCCAACTTAGCTCTCTCTCTCTTTCTCTCTGGGTTGGTGATAAGGGCCTTTCTTTACCCCTGAACCACTGCTGGGCCCAGATCCTGTCTTATTACTGTCTAATTATAATCAGTTGAGTACCAGATATTATGTTAAAAACTTGCCAGGCGGTGGTGGCACACGCCTTTAATCCCAGCACTTGGGAGGCAGAGGCAGGCAGATCTCTGTGAGTTCAAGATCATCCTGGTCTACAAGAGCTAGTTCCAGGACAGGTGCCAAAGCTACAGAGAAACCCTGTCTCAAAAGAACCAAAAAAAAAAAAAAAACCAAAAACAAAACAACAACAACAAAAAAAACCACCTTGACGCAGAGCTGGGGCGATGGCTCAGAGGTTAGGTGCATACTTGCTGATCTAGCAGAGGACCCATGTTCAGTTCCCAGCATCTACATCAAGTTACTCACAGAAGCATAACTCCAGCTCCAGCATGTGTATGATACACGTAAACTCATGCAAGTACACACACACATACATAAATAAGAGTAATGAATAAATCTTTACAAAGCTAAAAACGACCCAGTTGAACTCAGTCCTGCGTGACAGTTGCACTCAAACAAGACTACAGAGACTTAAAAATCATGGCCAAGGGGTTCAGGTCAATGGAGACAGCAGTAAGCACATTCATATGTCTGTCCCCTTGAAATGAAGTGATAAAGGTAGAACTTTGTGTGCTGTGGGACAATGGTCTTGTACCCTGTCACTTGTATCATTTTAATAAAATGCTGATTGCCCAGTAGCCAGGCAGGAAGTACAGGCAGGGCGACCAGGCAGGAAGTAGAGGTAGGGTGATGAGAACAGGAGAATTCTGGGAAGAGGAAAGATTCAGTTTTCAGTCATCACGGAGGAAGCAAGACACAGAGGAAGCAAGATGAGAATGCCTCACTGGTAAAAGGCACCAAGCCATGTGGCTAACACAGACAAGAATTATGGGCTAATTTAAGATGTAAGAATTAATAAGAAGCCTGAGCTAATAGATCAACCAGTTTATAATTAATATAGACCTCTGTGTGTTTCTTTGGGACTGAATGGCTGTGGGACTAGGCAGGACAGAAACCTCTGTCAACACCTGTGGCTCAAAGGCCAACTCCATTACTAGAAAAATATCAGACAAATATCCAAAGAAGGACATTCATTCATTATGAATACATACACTCATAACAGTAATTCATACATACACATATACACATGAGCAATAATTTATACATGCACCCATATAACCAGTAATCTTTCAAAGTTATTGTACATGAGGGAAGTCTAAGGAAATCTGACCTCTAAGTGTAGTGAGGAATCTTATGTAAATGCTGCAATGTGAAAAGAACATTAGGTTAAAAATTAAGGGCATTTAAATAAAGTATTGATTTTCTGCAATGTTAACTTATTTGTTCCTTAACTGTGGCCATATATATGTAGTTACTAATATGAGCAACTGGGCATGTGGTTTCTTCGTATCTCCCTATCCATCCTAAAATAAATAATAAAGGAATTTACTTTTGGTCTAGAAAGATGGTTCAGTGATTAGAAGTACTTGTTCCTCCTTCAGAGGACCTGGGTTCAATTCCCAGCTCCTACAAGACAGTTCACAACTGTCTCTAATACCAGTTCTAGGGATCTGATATACAAGCAAAATACTCAAGCACAGAAAATAAAAAAAATAATAATTGGGAAAAATAATTTGGGGTGTGTGTGGAAAGACAGTTTAATGGTTAAGATCAGTGGCTGCTCTTCTAGAGGACCTGGATTTAATTCCTAGGAAACACTGGCTGCTTCACGATTGTCTGTAACCCTAGTTCCAGGTCATCCAATTCCTTCTTCTAGCCTCTGTAAGTACCAGACATTCTCCAGGTTCACACTGTCTCTAAAGATCAAGGGTTTAGAGATTGGTGGTAGAGCACTTTCCTAACACATGCAAGGCCCTTGGTTCAGTTCTTAGCAGGCAAGATGGCTCAGCAGGTAGAAGGATTTGCTGCCAGGCCTGGTTACTTGGGTTTGATCCTGGAGACCTACAAGGTAGAAGAAGAAGATTGACTCCAACAACATGTCCTTTGACATGCATGCTTTTACACACGTGACCATGTTCTCTTTCCAACAAACTAATAAGTATAATAAAAATGTTTAAAGAGCAAATCTGGCACCAGGTGGTGGTGCCCATGCCTTTAATCCTAGTACTTGGGAGGCAGAGGCAGGTGGATCTCTGTTAGTTACTGTTAAAGTCCTGGGACAGTTGGGCAGTGGTGGTACACGTCTTTAATCCCTGGATTTGGGAGGCAGAGGCATGCGAATTTCTGTGAGTTTGATGCCAACCTGATCTAAAAAGTGAGTTCCAGGATAGCGAGGGTTGTTGAAGGAGAAACCCTGTCTAGAAAAACAAAAGAAAACAAAAAACAAAACAAAACCCCAAACAAACAAAAACCCCTGGGACAAGCCACTAAGGTGCCTATTTAACATCAAATGGGACCGGGCTTCAGGGTTTTCTCAGCATCCTTGGTCCCAACCTGTTCCAGGGTGTGACTTCATACCCTGCCCTTTACCCTGGTCTCTCCAACCCAGGGCTGTCCTTCCCCCAGAGGCTTGTCCCTGTATAATCCCGCCATTTTTACCTTCTGCCCTCCTGACTGCTGCACTTGCTTCTCCTCGCCTTGCATGACTCAGGGTCACGTCCGCTCTGTGCTCTCCCAGGTGTCTCTGCCTCTGCCTATGTCCTCCATTTCAGCCACGATAAGCCTTCTGCTCCACCACACCTAGCCTTCCTTTTTATTTATTAAATTTTTTTCTTTCCATTCAGTTAACATTTGCTGAGGTTTTTGTATTGTTGTTGTCAGACAGGGTCTCTCTGTGTAGCCCTGGCTGTTCTGGAACGCTGTGGTTCCGGCTGGCCTTGACCTCACAGAGTCTCACTTGTCTCCGCCTTCCAAGTGCTGGAATTAAAGGCCCATGCCCCCACTGCCCAGGGGGAAAGTAGTTTTAAAAATTCTTTTTGCATAGTTTTCTGAGACCAGCTGATCAGGAAAAATCTGGAAACGTATTTTTTTTTCTTTTCCCACAGAAAGGGGCTTGCTGTGTAGCTCAGTCTGGCTTCAAACCTCTTTTCCTATTTAGGAAGAATGCTAGAAGGATAGTTCTTCAATGTTATATAAATTGGGCAGTTTCCCTTGCACAGGAAGCAATGTTCTTTCTAGTTGTGGACTTTTCAAAAAGGGTGAGGTTACTGGACGAGATCCTCCAGAAAGGGCTGCACAGGCTGTGGTGCAGAGCTAGAGGCTTTGCCCAGCACTCCTGGTTTGTATGTAGAACCTGTGCACAAACACTATTGCATCTCAAAGGAAACTCTTGCTGGACAACGGGTGGCTCACGCCCTTAATCCCTGCACTCGAGAGGCAGAAGCAGGCGGATCTCTGTGAGTTCGAGGCCAGCCTGGTCTATATTGTGAGTTCCAGGACGGTCAGGGCTACCAGAGAAACCCTGACTCAAAAAAAAAATAATAATAATAAATAAAGTAAAATGTAATATTGAGTTGGAAGTGTCACCCCAGCCTGCCAAGTGCTGAGCCCTCCCCAGGGAGGGTCAGGACCACTCCCACAGGGAATTTAGGGTCAGGTAGGAACAAGGAATAAGTGGTTTTGGGTTTGCATGTGTGCTCCCTCTGTCTTCCCCCTGCCATGCTCCCGGCCACCCAGGACCCCGTCTATTAAACACGGGCATTTAATTTGGTTTAATCTGGCCTGATTGGATTCCTTTGCGCCAGCGGAGAGGCTCTGTTAGAAAATATTTCTAACATAAAATAAAAATAAAAGGAAAGAAACTTGTTCAGCAAAAGTCCCACGTCTGCTGAGATGACCTTTCTTCTACGTGTCACACACAGCCCCAGAGAGAGGTCACTTCCAGGCTTCCTGGATGAGAGCCCACAATCCAGTCGTCACATTTTTCTCCCAGACAACAGCACTGTTGTCAGACTTTTGTAAGAATCTCATCTTGGCTCCCTCCATGTCTCTCTTGCCGGATCTCTACTCAGTAGATTTTGCTAAGTATGGTGCTGGACAGTGAACCCCAGGGTCTCAGGAATGCTGGGCTAGCCTCCTACCACTCAGCCATGTCCGACAAGTTTCCTAGTCTTGTCAAGACTGATGGTTCAGTCAGTGACCAACAGCTGAGAAACTCCGAGTAGGAAGAAGCAGAAACTCTTGGGAAAGGAAAGCAAGGGAGACTTGTTCTGTTCACGAGGCAGCATTCCAGGGCGAGCTGTCACTGGCTCCACAGAAAATTCCAGCAGAGGTGGCGATAACAGAGTATTTCAGGCATCAGGTTCTTAGCTGGAAGGAGACAAGAGTGCTTTAACTTTTCCAGATACATGGAACTCTTCCTGGACACTTGTCTTTATCTTTTTTTGTTCTCATTCAGCCACACTGCAGCCCCTTTCCCCAGTCAACACGGACCACTGCGCGTACAGTACAGACTGAAGAATACATGCAGTATAGCTGGGCATGGTAGTGCAGGCTTGTGATTACAGCGCATGAGAGGTCAGCCTGGGCTACATGGGACTGTGTCAAACAAAATAAAACCTGCAAAGTCTAGTATATCCAGTACTGAAGACATGCCTGTGTCTCCTGGAGACAGAGTCTACAGTCCTGGGCATTACCCAGGGCCTGGAGAATGCCAGGCAAGCTCTCGGTCACCGAGCCACGTCTGCAGTCCCAAGGACTGGCACTTAACACTGAGACAGATGAAGTTGGTTTTTACTTTTTTTTTTTCTCCCATGGCTTTAATTATCTTCCCAGAAAATCTCCTGACCAGCATACTTCCTGTCAGGACCATTAAGACATTATTAATTAATCCTTGTCAGGCCTGAGATAATAAGCCTCCTAAGTGGAGGCCTAGGAGGCTAATGTCGTCGGACTGTCAAATTTTACTTTCATTAAATAAACTATAAAGCTTTGTCTGCAGGGATATTTTTAGGGCTGCAGAGGTTGTATGCCCTTGGTTCTTTGTAATACACAAAATAATGATTTAGTATAACTCTGCAAATGGAAAAGTTTACCCATTGAAAAATATTGCTATATTTCAATATGACCACCTTATTTATAAGTTATATCTCCTTTTTTTTCCCTTTTTTTTTCTTTTTTCTTTTTTTGTTGTTGAGATGGAATCATGCTGTGTAGCCCTGGCTGGCCTAAAACCTTCTGTGTAGACAATGCTCGCCTTGATCTCACAGAGATCCTTCTGCTCTATCTCCAGAGCACTGAGATTAAAGTACCACATCTCACCTTTTTGCTTCCTTCTTTCTTTCTTTCTTTCTTTTTTTTTTTTTTTTTCTAGACAGGGTTTCTCTAACTTTGGAGTCTGTCCTGGAACTAGCTCTGTAGACCAGGCTGGCCTCGAACTCACAGAGATCCGCCTGCTTCTGCCTCCTGAGTGCTGGGATTAAAGGTGTGTGCCACCACTGCCCTGCTGCCTCCTTCTTTCTTTCCTTTCCTTGTTTCTTCTTTTCCTTTCTTTCAGGATTTCACTAAATTATCCAGGCTAGACTTGAACTTGAGATTATCCCACTTCAACCTCCTAAATTCTAAGATTTCAGGTTTTCCTTTGGCTTCCACAGCACTTGTTGTGATTGGGTTGTTTGGCTGCTCTAAAAATTCATCTGATGAAATCCTTGCCCTCAGGGCGAGGTGCGGGTAGGGTGGGGGCGGGAGTCTTTGGGAGGTGTTTAGGTCATGATGGTTCCACTCTCTAAACTGGGGCTCTAAAAAGTTGTGTTTTAGCCGGGTGGTGGTGGCGCACGCCTTTAATCCCAGCACTTGGGAGGCAGAGGCAGGAGGATCTCTGTGAGTTCGAGCTTAGCCTGGTCTACAAGAGCTAGTTCCAGGACAGGCTCCAAAGCCACAGAGAAACTCTGTCTTGAAAATCCAAAAAAATAAAATAAAATAAATAAAAATAAAATAAAAAGTTGTGTTTTACTCAGGGAGTAGAGGCGGACAGACAGAAAAGGGCTATCCTGGGCTACAATTGGAGTTCAAGGCAGGCAAGTCTGGGCTACAAAGTGAGCCCTTGTATAAAAATTAAAAAAAAAAAAATACAGCCGGCCCCAGAGGTAGAGACAGGCAAATCTCTGTGATTTCGAGGCCAGCCTGGTTTACAAAGTGAGTTCCAGGACAACTAAGAATGTTACACAGAGAAACCTTGTCTCAATAAACCAAATGAAATAAAATACAAATAAAAAATAATAAAAATAAAAAAAGTTAAAATAATTTTCTAAATATTTATTTATTATTTTATATGTATGTGTTTTACCTGCATAGATGTGTGTATGTACCCTGTGTGTGCTTGGTGGCTGTGAAGGCTACAAGAGGACATTGGATCCTCGGGAACTGGGGTTACAGATGGTTGTGAGCTGCCACGTAGGTGCTGGGAATCAAAGCTGGGTCCCCGTGCAGGAGCAGCAAGTGCTCTTCACCACTGAGGTACGGCTCCAGACAATGTGCTTAGGCTGTGTGTGTAGGGGCGGGGTGGGGTGGTGGATTTCAGTGCTCCCTTCATTAGCTCTGCCACTTCCTTCTCCCAGCCCTTCCCAGACCACACAGAAGGCAAGGGCAGAATCAACAAAGGCAGAATGTGCCCCGGGAAACTGGCCTGGCTGCCAGCCATTGCTGCTAGGGTCGAGTGGTACTTTCTCAGCGCATATCAACTGCATATATATATATATATAGATGGATATTTGACGGTGGGGGGTTGGTGGCAGGGTTTCGCTCATTTGGCCTCGAACTTGAAGAGATTCTCCTACTTCCGCTTCCTAAGTAATCGGATATGAGCATGAGCCACCATGCCTGGCTCTTTTTAATTTCTTAAGTTGATTTAATATATTTATTCTTTCTTCCCTATTGATTAAGCACCAGGGGAGGCAATCTTGCAAGGGATTTTTTTTCTGGTTTCTTTATTCTTTTCTAGGGAAAGTTCCCGCTGCTGTAACTCATCCATAATACCCCCTCACTGATCTCTTTTTTGCCTTTCGTCCAGAATTTGCACAAGGGCTTGAACCACTGGTGCTATCTCGAGCACTGTTTTAGTATCATTATTAGAATTATCATTCCCAGGAACATCAAGGGGTTCTCTGGTAAGATTATGCGTTTGGCCAAGTACAGCAAAGAACATTATCAGGAAACAGGAAAGAATAGTAGAGGCAGCTAACCATCTATGACAGTGGTGAGAACACGATCCTCCATTCGAGTTCATGACCTGAACTGAATGTCAAGAAACCGCCGGAGGCCTATCCCCGAATGGCACAAACCCCCAGCCTGTGTCCCCCGAACCAGAAGCATCGTTGTCACACAGACAACACCGCTGTGGGTGTGGCAATTCTTGACAGCCGCAGCAGGTGACGTCATGTTTTCAGTAGAACCCCCACTCTTTCTTCTCCTTTTTTCTCTTCTTCCAAAATAAGGTCTCGCTGTGTAACACTGGCTGTCCTGGGACTCGCTATGTAGATCAGGCTGGCCTCAAACTCACAGTGCCCTATAATCATTTTTTCCATCAGTCAGAAAAATTTGAGTGACCTAGATGCCCTTCACCTCCCCTCCCGCCCCTTAGTCTAGGAACTTGTTCGCGTCCCCATGGCGCCATCTGCTGCTGAGACGAGGAACAGCGCATCACCCTTCTCATGGGGACCTCGCAAAGCTTTGTGAGGTCTGGGAAACAGTGCCCCTGGTGGGAAGCTTTCTTACATGAATCCTCCAGAAGTAGTGTTTACTGCTCCCTGATTTATAGTTTAGGCCCCAATATTAAGGACACTCCCAGTTTTCCTATCCCTAACGATAGGTTTTAATTATAGGATGAATTGACAATGCACACGCGGCGTTACAGACGCCTGCTTTTATGGCATTGAAGTGTGATTTCCTGGGAAGGTTTTTATGTTTGTAAAATATTTTCAAGTTGGGGACTGAAGAGATGATGACGTCTGCTAACAAACCCGGCCCCTTGAATTCCATCCCTACAACATGGTGGAAGGAGGGAGTTCCGACTCCCACATGGGTACCACTGCATGCATGCCCCTCACACTGCACACAATTTCAAAGATTTAAACAATATAAAAGTCCGACTCTATGTGCTGGTTTGTTGATCCTGTGACAAATGCTCAAGAAAAATAATTGGAAGAAAGGACCTGAGTTCAATTCCTAGCAACCACATGGTGGCTCACACCATCTGTAGTGAGATCTGGTGCCCTCTTT
This sequence comes from Ondatra zibethicus, assembly GCA_004026605.1. Lineage (NCBI taxonomy): Eukaryota > Metazoa > Chordata > Mammalia > Rodentia > Cricetidae > Ondatra > Ondatra zibethicus. The sequence goes on from PVIU01006453.1 coordinate 9,195, forward strand.
TGGCGTGTGGGCATACATGGAGGCCGAATGTTGGATACATAATAAATAAATAAATCTTAAAAAAAGAAAAAGAAAAAAAATCAGTTTATTTACATCCCATGGTTCTTGGGGAAGATGCTCATGGTTTTAGAATGCAGACCGAATGAATCATTATGTTGGACCTGAGCTGACGCAGGATACCATGGCAACGGGAGTGAGTGGGTGGCACACCATTTCCTAGGCTGGGATCCCACTCATCTGAACTCCTGGGACAAAGGAAATCCTATTTCCTCGGCTCTAACACATCCAGCCTGAGCGATTCTACCTTGAAGGCAGACCTAGTGAACTCTCACCTTGTGCCTTAAACATGGTAAAATACAGTGACCAAAAACTACCTGTGAAACACTGGAAGAAGACGCATAGAGTTAGTCCTGGCAGGGACGCACGGCAGCAAGTGGCAGGCATGGCGGCCTGGGCAGGAAACTGAGATCCTGTCTTCACCGCAAGAACACAGCAGAGAGAGTGAACTGGAAATGGAGTTTTACGGCCTGAATGGTACTTCATTCATGGAGATGGTCTTGCTAAGTCTGGGGGCCTGTGACACTTTTGAAAAATAAAAATTAAAGCCGGGCGGAGGTGGTGCACGCCTTTAATCCCAGCACTCGGGAGGCAGAGGCAGGCAGATCTCTGTGAGTTCAAGGCCAGCCTGGTGTACAAGAGCTAGTTCCAGGACAGGCTCCAAAGCTACAGAGAAACCCTGTCTCGAAAAACCAAATAAATAAATAAAAATTAGCATTTATTTACTTATTTATTTGTGTGTGTGTGCAGGTGGGTGCATGTGTCACTGTGTGGAGGTCAGAAGATAACTTGTAGAATTAGTTCTCTCCTGAAGATTGGGCTGATCAGACTTGGCAGCAAGCATCTTTACCTACTGAGCCATCTTGCTGGCCCTGGAGATAGATATGGGGGGGAGGGGTATTTTTAAAATTATTTTTAATTCTTTTGGATTTAAAAAAGCAATTTAGAAATTACGTGTGTGTGTGTATGTGTGTGTGTGTGTGTGTGTGTGTGTGTGTGTGCCCTTGTGGATGCAAATGCCCTTGGGATCCAGAAGATGGTTTGAATCCCTGGAGCAGGAGTTACAGACAGTTATGACCCCCCCCCCACAATGTGATCCTCTGGAAGAGCGGTATGAGATCTGAACTACTGAGCCATCTCTCTAGCTCTCTCCCCAGACTTTTTTTTTGAGATGGGGTTTCTCTGTGTAGCCCTCATTGTCCTGGAACTCACTCTGTAGACCAGGTTGGCATCGAACTCACAGAGATCCACCCGCTTCTGCCTTCCGAGTACTGGGATTAAAGGTGTGTGCCACTACCACCCGACTGCAGATTTTTTTCATTTTCATTTTATTTCATGTGCACGGGTGTTTAGCCTGCATGTGTGTATGTCACCGCATGAGTGTCCATCACCGTACTTGTGTTCATCACTGCACGTGTATCAATCACCGTGTTTGTCTGTCACCACACATGTGTCTGTCACCGCATGTGTGTCTGTCACCACATCTGTGTCTGGTCCCAGGGTGGCCAGAAGTCCCTCCTCCGGCTCTTTAATGGCTCTTTGAAACACAGTGCCCTCTCCTCTCTCGGGATCTGAGGATGCATGGGCATTGGGGATGAACAGGGGCTCTTCCCAATACCTGTCAGGCAACTTTGTCCTTACGGGACAGAGGGGATCCTTGACCTCTGCAGTTTACCAGCTGGACCTGCAGATGGATGGCAAGAGCACCAGGTGGTGTTTCCAGGGTAGACTCCCCAGCAGCGAATGCCCGAGTGGAAGCTGGAGTCTCAGTCTGGAGTGGCAGACAGCACAAAATGGTGTTTTGTCACATACATTGTCTTTCTTTCTTCCTTTCTTTCTTCCTTCCTTCCTTTCTTTCTTTTCTTTTTTTTTCTTTTCTTCCTTTCTTTCGTTATTATTATTATTATGGTTTTTTTTTGATACAGGGTTTCTCTGTGTAGCCCTGGCTATCCTGAAACTCACTCTGTAAACCAGGCTGGTCTCAAACTCACTGAGATCTGCCTTCCTCTGTATCCCGAGTGCTGGGATTAAAAGTGTGCGCCACCACTGCCCGGCACATCGGCCTTCTTGAATCATCCAAACAGAGGGAGCAGTTTAACTTCTGCTGAGCGTCTTGGGTGCAGCCTGAGGTTGAGGCCTTCACCTTAACATGGACAGGCACTAGTGGCCTGGAGCGTGTGCTGCCGATTGGGGGGGGGCGATGGCCACACAAGTCTCTCGTTGCCTCCGCTTCTCTTTAGGCAGTGTGGTGAAGAAGCACCAGGCTAGCCGGCTCTGCCAGCATCCAGCTCCAGCCGGCAGCTCTGTGGCTAGATTGCGTGGGCAGCGTCTCCATCCCAGGTGCTTAGCCTGCTGTACCCCCAGGAGGTCCTGGGTGCTTCTGGAAGTTCCCAGACTCAACAGGCACCCGGAGTCTGTGCATAAGCAAGTGCTTGAGCTTCTCCTGTGGATCCAAACAACGGTAAGAGGGACAGGCGCGGTGGTCGTCTTCCAGTACACATTCGCCCACCTTTGTGGGCTCAACTTCCTCAGCGGACTTTCATGTATTTGGCTTGGGAGTCACTTTCGGATCAAAACGGCAGACGTAGCGCGCTGGCAGTTGCCCTTTCCTTGTCCTGTTTGAGCACCTGTCTGCTGGAGGGGAGGAACGAGCACATTTTCAGGAGTTCTGCCCTGTAGCTCTCATGGGAACAGGAGGGGAGCTGGCCGTCTGCACGCTCATGCCTTGAGGAGGAACTGGATGGACACTTAGGATAAGGCGTCTGCCAAAGCATAGGCACAGGGAATAGGCAGAGTGATAGACACGGGGCCCAACATGTAGCTGGATTTCCTGTTACAGGGTATGACTTGCAGCTGGTAATCTGTGGCGGTCTCGCTGAAGGACGCTGTAGCTCATAGGGTTCGTAGTCACCTGTGGGGACTGTGTGGGCTGGAAAGAGCAGCTCCGACAGTGTCACCTGCCTTGTGTGGAAGGCCTTTGGAGCACTGCCGGCCAGGACAGTCTCCTCCACAAGGTTGTCTTGTAGGCGGAGGAGACTTTACTAGTCAGTGGGGAGCAGCTCACTGTCAGTCCAGAAGTCATCTGACCCATGGAAGTTACCTCTGGTGAGGCAGTTTAGATACAGCTCTCCTGTGCTGTCCAGATCTGCCATCTTTCTGCTTTAAAACAAAACAAGCAAGCAAACAAACAAACAAAGCGCAAACACCGGGTCTGACTGTGTAGCCCAGGCTGACTTGGATCTCGCTATGCAGAGCAGGTAGACTTCCAACTCTTGCAGGTCTGCCTGCTCCCGTCTCCCTCATGCTGGGACTGAGGCTGTGCACCACCCTGAGCTCCCTCTGCTTTTTGCTCTGCTGTATTTCTGATTCCTTTTCTCATTTCTGCTGCATCATATAGTCGAATGAGCAGCCTCATCACTTACAGCATAGCACACAGAGCAGAGAAATGAAAATGGGGAGAGGCCCCAATGGGCTGGGCCAGAGGGGTCTTAGGGGACACATGGGAGAGAAGAGGGATATGAAGCAGGACTTGCCTCAGCCTGCAAGCAGCTTGGGAAGAGATCTTTTCCCTTTGCATGGATTCCTCACACATCTCAGTGGATGGCTTCAAAAACGCCCCTTTCCCCACTAAACCTCATTTGGGTTTGTTGTTGTTGTTTTGTGTGTGCATACAGACATGTCTGTGTGTATGCATGTGTGCGTGTGTTGGGGATGGAACTCAGAACTTCAAACCTACTAGGTAAGTGAGCTACAGCCCGACCTGCGTAGGATTAGGATTCCGGAATGCCTAGGTTATTTATTCCTCAGCATTGTTTTGCTCCTGTCGGCGGCGGCGTTCAGCCTCAACATCTGTCTGATCAGCACAGGCCTTAACGGGCTTTCTCGAGATAAGATTACTCTGCACATATCTTGCTGTCAGGGGTTAGCAGAGGTCCAGAGTTTGGGGACTGTGTGTCTGGAAGAATTCTCAAACTCGAGATAAGCAGGAAGCTTCCCTTTTGACATTATACAGCCCGTAGTACTCTGTGGTCAGCACATTGTTCTCACTTAGCCAAGAGGACTGTAGAATGTATCTGGCTGCAGCCGATCCATTCAGACAGGTCTCAGCATTATCCACCCAGTAATGACTTTCTGTGAGTCTGTGGGTGTTCACTGTGCCCATCCTTGATGCTATCTTCCTATGCTCAGACACTCTGTCTACTAAATAAATGTAAATATTAAATTCAAGGATGATACTTTACACAGAATCTAACAAAAAATAAAATCAGGAGTAGGAAATTTACTTAAAGCCTTCTGGTCTCCTCACCACAGATGAAAATCCACTGAGTGTCTAACTGGACAGAAATCTAATAGGAAAGAAATCACATAAAACAACCAAAGAAACTATACCCATAAAGTCTCCCCACCATGACTGCCCATGTAAGGGTCCGAGGAAACGCTGAAGGAGACCCCAGACTCGTACCAATAGCATGCAAAAGCAAAGAGCATTTGTCACTACTCCAGCATATGCGTGGTGGTTCTCCTGTACAGAATTGCGACGATCCCGAGAGGAACGTGACAGCTTCTTTTAAGCACAGTTAAGGGGAATTTCAGGGACAGTTAGGTCATTTCATACATAATTAGTTAAGCAGGCATCAGTTACATTAATATACTTTTAATTGGCTGAGGTTTAGTCTTATCGTTTTTGGACATACTTGCACAAGCCAGGCAAGTTAGGGTGTGACTCAGAAGGGGACTGCTGGATTTGTCCCTGAGACACTGTGAGGCTGACCTGACTTAGGACTTGTGCTCGTTTTCTCTCGTCCCTGACTGTCAGGGTAGTGTGGATAGAAGGCCCTTCGTGGGAGAGACACCTGTTTTTTTCCTTTTCAGAGAACTGAAACCTAAACTCAGTGTGAGAGTGGGGGAGTTTAACCCCTTCACTCAAGCATGAACTGACCAAGGATGGCACTAACAGACGTGCCAAAGTGGATGAAGACGAGCCCATGGGGCCTGGACCTTATACGAAGAACTGCAGGCAACTAGGAAAGCTGACACCGGGAGAAATAGTCTTCACCAGGCAAGAGCACAATCCAATACCAAATGGTCAGCTCGGAAAACATACATACAAGTGACATCATACAGACCGAGCAGGTTATATTTAGAACTATATATGTATATGCATGTATGTATGCAATAACAGTTAATGAAAAAAAAAGTCATGAATTTGAAAGATAGCAAAGAGGTGTATATGGGAGAGTTTGGAGGAAGAAAAAGAAAATGTGAAATGTATTTATTCTACAATCTCAAAAAAAAAAACAAACAAAACAGCCCAACTCTCTCTATATAAATCAAGCTGGGTGTTGTGACACCTGCCTTTAATCTCAGCACTTGGGAGGCAGTGACAGGGGAATCTCTGTGAGTTCGAGGCCAGCCTGGTCTACATAGAAAGTTCCAGGCCAGCCAGGGATACACAGCGAGACTCCCTCTCAACAATAAAACACCTAAACAAATAATGAGGCTGAAGAGATGACTCAGTGGTTAAGAGCACTGGTTGCATTTGTAGAGGACTAAGGTTCTGTTCCAAGCACCCACATGGTGGTTCACAAACATCTGTAACTCCAGTTCTTAGAGATCCAATGCCCTCTTTTGTGGGTCCCAGGTACTTCTTGGGTACACTTACATGCATTCAGGAAAACACCCACAGGCCTAAACAATGAGCAAATGGTTAGACCTATAGCCACACACTTTTCCATTTTTCTCATTCCTCTTGCATATCTGAAGATAACCAGAAAAGCCTAGAGAATTCTGTAGAGGGCGGAGAAGTGAGAAACTAGGTGCACAGGCAATGGGATGACCTTGGGAGAAGCTGAGGGCTATTCACAAAAGAATAGTGAAGTCAACTTGGAAGATCAGAAAAGCTACGAGAGTCAGGGAAGCTGAGAGGGGAAACAAAGCCCAAACAAACTTAGGCCTGGAAAGCCCTGAAAGAATACAGACTTGGAGAAGTGAGAAATCCAAGACCAGTCTAAGTTCACAATGTCGACTTCACGCCGCAGGCTTCCTACCCTTGAGTGTGTGCCAGGGCAAGCTGCCCACAGGCCGTTCCAGCCATCTGAGCTCCCTGCCCGTGCAAGAGCACCTCATTTTCATGTTTGCAAATGCATGAGATTAGAACTGAACACCATATAAGACACGGGGTTCTGTAAGTCACACCTCTGTCTGTCGGAGTGGTCAGATGAGGAGAGCGGGCCTGCCTTCCAACCTCGGCCACACGTGCCATTCGTTTCCACTCCTGGAAGACGGGAGTCGCTCTTCAGTCCATTCCCGGTGAGAGAAGGATTGCGAGCCTCAAAACCCGGAAGTATCTGAACAACAAGACCCTTTGAAGTGTCTGTCCCTTCAAGGTGGGGACACTGTGGCTGGACTCAAGTTTCTGAAATATTTGTTCTTTTTTTTTTTTTTTTTCTTTTTGTTTTTTTCAGACAGGGTTTCACTATTTAACAGCCCTGGCTGTCCTGGAACTCACTTTGTTGAGATCTGCTTGCCTCTGCCTCCCAAGTCCTCTGCCTCTCTAGGGCTGGGATTAAAGGCATGCGCCACAATACTCATCTAAGGAAAGGACTATTTTATTTTATTTTTAGACCAGGCTGGCTTTGAACTCACAGATTTCCCTGCTTTTGCCTTTTGAGTGTTGGGATTAAAGGCATGAGCCACCAAGTTCAGCCGTATTTGATGTTCTTGTGTCAGATGTTCACGCTGCAAGGGTACAGACGTGTGGGCTGGGATGTAGGCTGTACCGGGCAATAGGGAGCAGTCATGCTGAGATTAGAGTCAAGCCTGGGTTCAGGTGTACCCACAGTGAAAAGTATTACTGTTACTGGACAGTCAAGCTCAGTCCTCAGCTGAGGTGAGCTAAGATCAGGGACAACTCCCCTACAGAACCTTCTCAGACAAAGGGCCAAAGAGAAAATCCAGAAGGAAGATTAGCGGAGCTTTTAATGAAACCAGACCAAGCGGAGGAGAGAGCATCTCTCCAGAAAGGGCAAGGCTGACCAGTCAGAACTAAACAAAAACCCAGTTTCTTCCGGTCCCTGTGTGCTGAAGCTTCTGCTGAGGAGAGGGCATAAAAACCATCCTGCTGGGACTGACGTGAGCCTTGGCTGTGGGCTCCATCCTCCTTCTCTGTGAGCCAACTAAGGAAGAAATCATTAACTGCACCCTAGTACTGTGGGTTTAACTTTACAGGAGTTAAGGCTGGCCCCGAACTCAGGAGGGGCATTGGAGATAGCGGATATCTGACTGAATTTATTATCTTTAAGTTTCTGTTAGCTTTGGAACAGGAAGGATCAGCTAATTATGTTTGCTGTCATCAGTTTACCCTGTAGCTTTGTGGCCAGGGTAAGGCCCCAGCTGCTCTTTGGGTTCATTTTTAACTAAGGAGCAACCATGGTTCAAGGATTGCTTGATGAGAGGCCCTGGGTTTGAAAGTCTAACCCGCTTCTGTGAATAGGCCTCCTCTCACAGCGTCCCAACTCCCTGTCTGCCCTGACACTGCCATGCCAGCTGTATGGTTAGCTCCAAGTCTGTGGAAAACTCAGTCACTAACAAGGTCACAGGCCTGGGGGTGGAGGGGTGTCTCAGTGGATCCCTGGTACATACGCAGCCCCTAGTTAGCAAGAACCAGGGGTGCTTGGGGCAAAAGCCTGCAAAGGGGATCTCAGTCAATCATCTGTGTCAGACTTCCCTCAGTTTTTCAGGAACTCAGCGATCCAAAGCAAATGGGCTGTTATTCCCTACCGGACAACATTTTCACCTTGGGCTTGGAAGGGCCTTCCCTTTTCTGGGAGGTAAAGGGGCAGACTGGTTGATTTGGGCTGAATGAGGGCTGAGAATGAACTGTAAATAAGGATGATTTGGACCCTGCAAAGAGCTCAGTTGTCCCTGGTGAGCTGATTGTCTCCAGAAGCTGAATTCAGAAGGCGGTGAAGCATAATGGGAAAGGCTCCGGTTTATCACCCCTGAGATAGATGCCCAGCACCTGAGAGACCCAGCTGCAGGGGCGGGGGAGGGGTAAAGAGGGGGCGCACACAGGCTTCCTGCCCTCCTCACCTCGGGAGCAGCACTTTGGTCTCACATCATTTCCCTGACATGAGGCTGAAGGGACAAACACTACCCAGGGAGCAGTCAGCCCCCTGAATCAGCGCATGGATCTGCAAACACATGACCTGTGGGGGGCACTTCACACTTAGACCACAGTAGGAACCTTTGTGCAGGAAGACTCTCAGGGCAGACCGAGGTGGGCTCCAGGGGGAGGCGAGGGTGCTGAGTAGGCAGACCAAAGGCCTGCACTGCTCAGGGTCACTTTGCTGGAACCTGTGCCTGGATATGGTAGGCAGAGCTGTTTCTTCCAGTCCACAAGCCTACTGTACCAGTCAGAATCCTTGGACAGCAAGGGACAGAACCTGCTGTTGCCTGGTTAGCCCATATCAGGAGTTTCATAAGTTAAAAATGTACTATTATTATTATATTGTTGTTGTTAATGGTGTGTGTGTGTGTGCGCAGTGCACGTGAGGAGGCCAGAGGACAACTTTCAGGAGTCAGTTCTCTCCTTCCACCTTGTTGAGGCAGTGTCTATGTGGTTTTGCTGTTCTATGTGTATCAGGCCTTCAGTCTTCCAGCTTCCAGAGGCTTCTGTCTCTGCCTCCACCTCCCATCCCGCCACACTCATGGGTTACAGGTATGCACAACCATATCTGTTTTCTTTTAATATTTATTTATTATGTATACAATATTCTGTCTTTGTGTCTGCCTGCAGGCCAGAAGAGGGCACCAGATCTCATTTCAGATGGTTGTCAGCCACCATGTGGTTGCTGGGAATTGAACTCAGGACCTTTGGAAGAGCAGCCCATGCTCTTAACCACTGAGCCATCTCTCCAGCCCCCATATCTGGTTTTTTACATGGTGTGCCAGTTAGCTTTTAACTTACACACGCTAGAGTCATCTAGGAAGAAGGAACCCCATTTGAGAATTTGCCCGCCTCAGATTGACCTGTAGGCAAGCCCGTGAGGTGTTTTCTTGATTGATGATTGATGTGGAAGAGCCCGGCCTACTGTGGCAGTACCATCCCTGGGCAGGTGGTCCTGGGGTATTTAAGAAATCAAGCTAAGCAAGCCAGAAAGAGCAAGCCTGTAAGCAATGTTCCTCGTCAGCCACTGCTTCTGTGCCTGCCTCCAGGTTCCTGCCTTGAGTTCCTGCCCTGACTTCCCTCAGTGATGGGGTGTGACCTGAGAATTGTAAGATGAAATAAACCATGTCCTGGTCACAGTGTTCATTGCAGCAGTAGAAACCTAAGGAGGATGTGTGGCTTCCGAGAAATGAGCTTAGATGTTCTGACTTGTGCAGCAAATGCCTTTACTCAGAACCTTCTTGCTGGCATCTGAAAACTGGGCTTTTGTGTCTTGTGTAACCCACTGGGAGGGTGAACGTGGAGCAGCTTGAGAGGGGACTGGAACCAGGGGCTCTCTGTCTTCCTCCTCTCCTTGCCTCTGTGGAATGGCTTCCTTTTCTCCTAAGAAGGACTAGAGACACGTCTCTCAGCTTCATAACCAGGAAGCAAACACTCTGTCTGCAGCTGGAAAACTCCAGGGAACACACTGATCAACCATGGCTGCATCGAACCCACCCTGCATCCCTGTGACTGAGATCAGAGAGACACAGGAAACAAGCATGTTTTGTCTTTCAGACAGAGGATCACCATATAGACCAGGCTGGCCTCACACTCATGCTTTTCTCCTGCCTCCACCTCTCAAGTGCTGACAATTACAGGTGTCTGCTATCACATGTCACCGTCATGCACTTCCTATGTGACAGGAACTTTATTCGTGACTCAGGGCCGCACCCCCAGCAGTGTCAGTGCGCTTGGCCTGGGACAGAGGAAGGAAGAGCACACAGAAACACAGGTATAAGATTGGAAGGCCCTCAGGAGGGTGGGCGGGTGAGATGCATTGATTCTGCCCACACTGAGTGCGTTTCCTCTGAGGCCTTTGGGCCTGCTCTCCTGGTTCCTTTTCTGAAGGTTTCCCCCATCTTCCTCTCCATCTTCAGCCTCCCACACAGCATCAAAGACTCTCTCTGTCAAAGCCCCTGGCTGCAGGCCTCAGGCCACAGCCGAGCTTATCCACTAATATGTGTCTTAGTTGATAGCTGTAAAACTACGCTGGCACAGAGCTCCGTCCTGTAAGCTATTCACTAATCACTCTGACCTCATGCTCCATGTGATCTCAGTGCAAACGGGCTGGCGAGAAGGGTGGAAGACAGAAAAGGGCCAGTGTCCTGGTGTGCCACTCACGCCTAATCTGACACAGAAGACAGCCTGAGCACCATGGTGCCTAACCTAAAGATCTGCCTGGCTTGGGTCAGCTGCGCTCTGGCCCTCTTCCCAGGAGAGAACGTCTCCGGTGAGTGCTCCCTAGACGGGAACTTGAGCTGAAGCGGTGTGGACCTGGCTGGGCGAGCAGGACCCATGCAAGCAAAGGCAGACACTATTGGCATCCGTGCGATCAGGACTGCGAACACGTGGTTTCTGGCAGGGTTCTAAAGGGCGTGGTAAATTCTGAGATGGGGCTAAACTTGAATAGTCCTTCCCAGGCCCAGCACAGATAAGAAAGGGCTTTCTTTATGTGTCTTAGTCCGTTCCCAAAGACGCCCCAAGACACAGTGGAGAAGACTGCTGGAGTCCAGCCTCAGCAGAGAAGTGGGTCTCGAATCTGGGATGTCTGGAAGGCGAAATGAGTACTCAAACACAGGATTCTGATGCAAGCTGACAGGCTACCAGCTGCAGGGCAGCTTCTTCTTCTTCTTCTTCTTCTTCTTCTTCTTCTTCTTCTTCTTCTTCTTCTTCTTCTTTCTCTTCTCCTCCTCCTCATCCTTCTCCTTCTTCTTCTTCTACTGCTGCTTCTTCTGCCATGAGCTTCAAATCTCAGTCTTTTTTTTTTAGATTTATTTATTTATTATGCATGCAATGTTCTGTTAACATATACACACCAGAAGAGGCACCAGATCTCATTACAGATGGTTGTGAGTCACCATGTGGTTGCTGGGAATTGAACTCAGGACCTCTGGAAGAACAGCCAGTGCTCTTAACCTCTGAGCCATCTCTCCAGCCCCAAATCTCAGTCTTTTACTGCAAATTTTACACAAGGAAAATGATTCTTTTTTTTTCTTGCCACAGGTTAATCATTACCCGGGCAAAGCAGTTCACAAGAAGTATAAAGATTCTTTGAAATCAAAACATCACCATTCATTATAACATTTTCCCAGCTCCCAAGCCCCATGCCAGCCACTATATTCGTAATTCTTAGCTGAGTTAATCATAAAACAACTTCTGTTCTGAGGCTTTCACCTGAGGCTAACTACTTGCAGTTACAGAAGCATAGTTCAGGGGGTTTTACTCCATTGTTGTACCTTTCCCATTGTTGGTCCTCACGATTACATTTTGATTTATAAGGCCATAGGCAGTCAGCCCTAAAGCCCTTCAGAAACTTTATTCATCATAGCCAAGTTCTTTTATGTTTCAGTATAATTCTTTTTCCAAGTTTTATAATCAGGTTAAAAACAACTTTCCCAAATTTCCCCAATTTCCCCAATTCTTTCATCAGTCAGGTTTCCCCATAACCTGCTTTACAGCTTTCAATGCCTGCCTACTCTGTAAGATCAGGAAGACTCATATTATCATACAGCACATCCATATTTTCAGAAGCCACTGGTGTGGAAAGAGAAAAAGGAAGTGAAGAACAAGTACACTAATAGAATTACTATAACCAGAATCATCTGTAACATTGCAAAATATGAATGCAGACGCCATAAAAGCAGTCCTCGGGGCACGTAGGTGTTTTCTCCTTGGCCCTCAAGCAACACGCTCAGTTAGCTACCACTGGGTTGCCTGGAGGGAATTGCTTCCTGCATCTCAGGAACCTCATGTGGAACGGGGCTATGCTTTGCTGTCTCCGGCAGAAGACCAATGCTTGGGCCTCCTAACCTGACATGGGGTAGGGTGTTGTCTAGAAGAAACAGTCTGACTGGGTGCCTTGGACACACTTGTGGTGGGATGTGGCTTAGGAGACTGAGGCAAGAGGATTTCTTGAGCACAGGAGTTCAAGTCTAGCCTGGGCACTGCGAGACTCTCTCTCTCAGAATGGATGCTTGTAGCCGCAGCTCTGTAAGAATGCGTCCCTAGCATACATGAGGCCATGGGTTCCATCCCAGCATTATAAACCAGAAATTACAGACAAATTCGCGATCACTTGTCTTCATCTCTGTGACCTCAAGGCTCTAAGTCCTTCCAAGTTCCAGGCAGAATCCAGCCAGGAACTTGTTGAAGCTACACAGCTGCAGGGCTCTCTGTTCTACCACTGTCTGAGACAGGGATGGGCCAGCTCCTGCCCCAGAGCTGCATGGAGTCTCTGTTGGTCCTAAAGCCACAGATCACTGTGCCTCCAGTCCCTCTCTTCTTGTCCCCCTTCGTTGTCAAATTTGCATTAGCCCTAGTCATCAGTTCCTTAGAATGTTGGTGCCCTGGGTTTGTGCACTGCCCATTTCATCCATATAGCTCAAGCCGCCTGAGCACGGGCTGGGGCTGCCATTCCCAGCAGTGGGCCTCTTGACCGGCCTAGACCTCCTGCCATCGCCTTTCTTTTCCAGGAAGTGTTGCAGAATGTAGACAGCACAAGGCAGTTGGGACAGGCCCCTGTCACAAACCCTCAAGATTGAGGGGGAGGCCCTTGGCAAGGAGTAGGGCCCGGGGCCTCATCCTGCCAAGCAATCATCTGGGAAAGCCCTGCTGCCCCATGGGGGTGGGGTGGTCAGTCCCAAGCCTCTGTGATTCTCTCATCTCAGTGCTTCCATCTGTTGGGTGGGACCCACAACTCCACATTCTGTAGGCCAGTTTTATACCAAACTCCTGCCAAGAGGAGGGAGAGGTTTTAAGAATAATTTGTTTGGGAGTCATGTTTCGGGGTATCCAGCACCTTCTCGAAGTCTGCATCCCAATGTATAGGACTCTCTTGTGGTGGCAGATGCATGCCCTTCTGCCTGAACCTGTACCCAGGTAGGCTTACAAATCACCAGGCACAGGCTTTCCAGCTAGCTGCTATGCTGGCTCCCCTTGCTCTCCTCTGCCACCTGCTGGGCTAGGCTAGAAAATGCACCTGAACCTTATCTAAAATGACTTCTGTCTTTATTTTTCACCTTGTTGACTTTACCGTGGGCCCTGGACTCGGAGATCCTGAGGTCTATCAGCCACAGCTGTCAGTTCAAGTTTAGAGCCTTGAGTGGGGCTGGGCAAGATGAGAGTCGGCTACTTAAACACCAAGTCCCATCCAAGGGAAGGACCCAGTTCCTCAAATGGTGCTCATAGGACTGAGAAGTAATAACTGTCCTGGTAGGTGGCTCTGTAGTAGAGTGGTTTTTCCTGTAACTGAAACATGGGGCGGGGGGGGCTTGTGAGACTCAGGAGGTAATTACGAAGTCATATATCCCAGAAAGCAGACATTTGGAGGATTCTCAAAGACCCCTCTCCAGTTTATAAAAGGAGGAAGCAATCTGGTTATCCAAGCTGAGAGGCCATTTATCTGTGAGAAGAGGTTCTTGGACTGTGGAGTTGCCGCAAGCTGTACAGAGAGCTTCAGGGCTGCCGTTTTTTGTGTGTCTTCTGAGGTGTTGGGATGGGCTTTTCCACAAAGCAGCTGCTTTGCAGTCATCCATGTTTCTGCATACAGTCCCTTCATCCATACTCCCGTTAGTAACCCCAGTAAACAAAATCATTGGTTCATCAAGTTGGACTTTGGTGCAAGGCTTACTTTAAGTCTATCGTGGGTTCCCTTTCTAGGATGAGTAGGTGTGTTTGTGTTGTGTCTCCCCAAGAAGTCTGACACACAACACCCACAGTGACCATATAAGCCATTCTACCATCCCATTTTATTTCTTAAAGGCCAACTCCCTAGTTTTCCAAGACCATTGATACTGGAGACAGCTGTCGCTGTCGCTCTCCAAGGTGCTGATTCTTATAGTGCAATGCTTAATAAGGGATTCATCCCCAAGGGAGAAAGACGGGCGGACAAGACATCATGTCCCATTTAGTATTTAGTTAGCTGAACTGAATGGGCAATTTCTCCTTTTAATCTCATCCGGGTTACTCCTGGTTGATGGAATGAGTTCTCATTAGACATTTTGTTTCAACCTCCCAAGAACTCCATTTGTTTCTGTTTCAGGAGGGAGGAAACTGGAACGTGGACAGGGCAAGTGAACTGCGGTCCTGAGAGGGTGTGTACAATGGCCTTATATTGAAATCATCCTCTAGCATTCCCAACATGCCTTGTCTTCAGTATCTATGACTGGCACCTCCTTCCATTCAAGCCAAAAGTATATTTTATCGTGGATGGTTTCAACCATCCTCGTGTTCAACATCTAAGACTCACATGCTATGAGCTCTCACATTGCCACTAACTCCTCTCTGGCCTCTGCCACACTTAAAATCCACGCCTATGCTACTACAATGAACTGACTGAAGGCATGCCGGATCACTTAAACCAAAGCCACTAAAACTTGCTATGGAGATTTAAATCTGTATAACCCAACATAATGGCACAGCCACACTAGACATTTCAGGTTGGTAAGATGGTTCAGAAGACGAAAGTGCCTTCTACTGAGACTGACAATCTGAGTTAGAGCCCCAGGACTTATGCAGTGGCTGACTCCTGTAAGTTGTCCTCTGACTTCCACATGTAAAGGTGGCACACCCACCCCCACACAAATAATGTAAAAAAAAGTATTAAAGACCTTGAATCAATAAACTGAAACATTTATTAAATAAACAACTAAGCGTTAAGAGGTAGAGAGAACTGGATTCTAGCCAAGTTCAGTTTACTGATCAGATAATGGTAGACAAGTTCTTAATCTCTTGCAGGCTTTGATTTCTTCATCTTAGAAAGAGTATAATAATTTGCCGGGCGGTGGTGGTGCACGCCTTTAACCCCAGCACTCGGGAGGCAGAGGCAGGCAGACCTTTGTGAGTTCGAAGTCAGCCTGGTCTACAAGAGCTAGTTCCAGGACAGGCTCCAAAGCTACAGAGAAACCCTGTCTTGAAAAAACAAAAAAAAAAAGAAAGAAAGAAAGAAAAGAAAAGAGTATAATAATAAATCCTACTGTTGCTCTCTGACCCACACTCTTCACCTAACCTCCTAGTGCTATGTTAGAACAAAGGCTCCCCAGATTCTTCTCAACCTGAAGACCCAGGAAAGTGAGCATTCGCCTGTCCACAGCCAAGGCTGAGGAGAACTGGGGGCTTTGCTTCCAGCTAGCGATGCTGCTGGGATCACCCTGGACCCACCTGGGCACCCTGGAGATAGAGCTACAGGATTTGTTTCTCCACACTGCTCTGAGTTAGAGCAAGGGAGAGAAGCAATAGGTTGGCAGGATTTGCGAGGTCAGCCGTTCCCTAGGCTGGAGGCCCAGCTTAGCCACAGGCCACGATCCTCCTCTGTGAGTCACTGATGTCCGTGGTACCCACGATTATCCTCCTCTGTGAGTCACTGATGTCCGTGGTACCCACGATTATCCTCCTCTGTGAGTCACTGATGTCCGTGGTACCCACGTCTCTCACACATTACTCTTTTACAGCTAGGCTAGAGCCAACTATAACACACGTAGTTCCCTTTGTGGGGTACAGAATGACGCCCCTCCTCCAAAAAGATTCACATCCAGACGCACAGGACCTGGGAAAATGTCATGTCACATAACAAAGAAGAATGACGGCTGCAGATGAATTGTTGCTGTCCATCAGATAACCTTCAGGTAGGGGTTTCTGAATCACCCCATAGGCCAATGACTCATAGGGACCTTAAAAGTCAAGGAGAGGAAGAAGGAGGCAAAGAGATACCTGAACACACTCTGCTCTGAAAGTGGAGGCGTGAGAGCCAATGAGGGCATGGCTCTAGAAGAGGGCTAGAGATTTATCTAAGAACCCCAGTTTTTCAGGGAAGGGACTCTGCAAATGCCTTGATTTTGTTCTAACAAGATCCATGCCAGCCTCCACCCTCTAGAACTGCAAGATCATTGATTTGTTTTAGGGTGGGGAAGTTCCTGGCAATTTGTTACAGTGCAAAGTGGTATGCACACAGCCCACACCATTCATTGCTTCCCCCCTAGTGAGGCATCCCCAGCACACACTGAGTTTTCTATCTCCAGGGCACTGTGGAATGAAATGTTAGAAGAAGGAAGCTCTCACAGAGAGCTTTATCTCTCTAGTGGATTTCCTTCTTGAGATAAGAATTTTTTTTTTTTTTTTTGGTGTTTCTTGAGGCAGGGTTTCTGTGTAGCCATGGCTATCCTGGAACTCAGTCTGTAGACCAGGCTGACCTCCAACTCAGAGAGTGCTGGGGTTAAAGGTGTGCACCACCACTGCCTGGCAGTCAAGAAAAATGTAATTTTTCCTCAGTTCTGCTTGTCTTATCTCCTTGGTCCATCCTTCTCCCTACCAAGGTCTGCTTGACCTCCTGAATTTACCCGCCACTGTCCTAAACCACAGGTCCACACTTTCCCCTCAGCCGCCCTCCATCTTTCCCAGTGGCGTCTCCGTATTTTATCTTATAAAAAGAGCCCATGTGGCAGCTCCTCACCCGCCCTTCTTGGTTTTCCTTCCCTCCTGTCTTGCCTTCTTGTCTTCCTTCCACATTATTTTGCTGCCATTATAAATGAATAACATGAGAATAATGATATTCTGAGATGCTACAGTTCTGTACACAAAGCAGCAGGAAGCAGCAGTTCTTCCGATGCTAACTTCCTCTGTCAGGCCCAGAAGCCGCAGCCTTTGTCCACGGTAAAGGGTCCAGTGCTCTGGAGTTACTGTGTAGTGTCCTGACTTCTTTGGTTGTTGTTTAAGACAGGGTCTTACTACATTGCTCTGGCTGGCTTGGAACTTGCTCTGTAGACCAGGCTAGCCTTGAACTCGCAAGAGATCTGCCTGCTTCTGTCTCTCAAGTGCTGAGATTAAAGGTGTGCACCACAGGATGGCCTTGCCCTGACTTTTTAATTGCAGAAATAGATGACTGCCATCGTGTTTTCCTCAAAGACTGACTTTCCCCACAGAATTCCCTTCCCTCAAAGCGCGGCTTTAGTCTTCTGGCCATGGAGAATGTCTGCGGCCTAGCTGTCCTCACCCACACACCAGAGGTCGCATGCGCAGTCACGAGCACTTCAGCCTGGTATTGTGAACAGCATCTAAGCCTGGGGTGGCGGGGGAGGTATGCTGTGAGGACATGCTGTTGCCAGGTTTGTTGTAGGTAGCAAACTAGTAACTGTGGTCACTAAGATTCTCCTTACGTTTTGGAGGATGAAGGGAAAACAGACTGCTCACGTCGTAGTTCTGTTCTTGTTCAGAGGAAGACAACTGACATTTGTACTCATGTGTGCTTCAGAATAGTTTGGATAACTTATAAATGCTTTTCTATTCGGAGCAAGTCACTAACTGGTTACAGTCAATAGTCTGAACAGGGTGTGCCTAGTTTAGTTTACTTTTTATTTTCTGCTGACTGCAGCCTGACTGACCTTTCTGAAGGAGTCCTTGGCTTTGGAAAGTTTCTGGCTTTCCCTGCTACTTTGTGACCTCCTGACCCCGCTCAGCAAGGGCTTCCTGGCAGCAACCCGAAACTTCAGGAGGGCAACTGGGGAAGAGGCCGAATTCCCCACCCAGAGCTCTCTGAAGGCCTTCTGCTAGAGGCTGTGCCTCCCGGAGAGCTTTGGAATATTCCAAACATATTTGTTTTTCAAAGTTTTATTCTAATTGGAGGCAGGTGGAGGGCCACAGGACACAAACTTTTTAAAGACTGTAATTTTCATTTGCTGTTGGGAAGGAGAGAAAGCAAGAGTAAGAAAATAAAGCAATTAAAAGTTTTCTCAGTGGCAGTGAAGCCCGCAGGCCCTGAGGTAGTGAGTGCCACTTGCATCAGTTTGCAACAGGCTGCTCCTCAGGGAGGCGCAGCCCGAGGCGCGGGTGAGTTTGCTTCAGTTTGCATCACGGTGCCCTGCTCCCTTGTTTGTGAGAAACTGTTCTCCCGGCCCAGGGGAGACACTCTAAGTCTGCTCTCTGCCTTTCCATGCCTCATGGATGTGCAGGCCCTGCTTTGGGGGGCACCCTCCACACTCTAGCCCCCCACATCACTGTATGAGCCTTTATCAGAGCCTAGCGGCTGCACACTAAGACCATGCCAAGCCTGTGTCCAGTGCCTCATCTGAAGCATCTTCCCGATGAACCATGGGACGTAAATAAACTGTTTTTTTTTAAATGAATATATTTCTGATTCTAAATAGATTTTTCCCCCTTGGGTAAAAAAAATACTTAGGGGACTGGAGAGATGGGTTAGCAGTGAAGAGTGATTGACGTTCTTCAAGAGGATGAGAATTCTGTTCCCAGTATCCAAGTCTTGTGGATACTGTAACTCCAACTCTGACTCCTTCTTCTGGCCCCCAACAGTAGCCCCCCTCCACATGGCACATATACAGACACACATAAGTAAAATAAACCATTTTAAAAAGTTATTAAGTTATCCAGGTAGTGGTGAAACACACCTTTAATCCCAACACTAGGGAGGTAGAGGCAGGCAGATCTCTGTGAGTTGAGTTTGAGGCCAGCCTAGGCTACAGAGCTAGTTAGGCTCAGGACAGCTAGGACTGTTGCACAAAGAAACCCTGTCTCAAAACAAACAAACAGTTAAGTTATATAAACATCAGCCATGTTAAAATGTGTCATCTCTTATTCTTTATTGTTATTACAACTTGTAATTGTACAGCCCTTCCACAAGCTGCTGTACCACTAGGCTCCGGGAAACGAGGAGAATTCAGATGGAGATCAATACCAGAGTATGGATTTTCTATAGAAAAAAGCACAACAGAATGTTTCTTTAAGACACAGTGTGTAAACTTCCCTTATGATTTTCAGTGCCCTCCAACCCTCAGGAGCACACACTGAGTGCATAGACAGGGCAGATTGGATTGGCATTCTGAGACTGTGTAGTAGAGACTGTGGAGTAGAATGTTAATTTAGCAAGAAGGGTGCCCAGAGAAAGAAAGTAGGAGTTTTAAACGCGTATGTGCATGTGGAATGGGCATGTGCTCATGTGTCCTCATACTTACAGAGGCCAGGGACATGGATCTCCCTGGGTCTGGAGTTAGAGGCACTGCGAGCTACCTGGCATGGTGCTAAACTCAGATCCTCTGGAAGAGAGTAAAGGTGACCTTAATTGCCAAGCCATTTCTCTAGCCCCAAAGGGAGATTTAAAATATAAGAAGGAAAAAAATCCAAAAGAAATATCCCACCAAATTCAAGCCAAACATGGTGATGTAGGTCTTTAATTCCAGCACTCAGGTGACAAGGTAGGCAAGACCTCTGTGTGTTGAGAAGCAAGCCTGGTCTACATACTGAGACTGTCTTGAGAAACCAACCAAACCAAGAAATAAACACCTTGTGTGGCAGTTTCTACGGTGATTGAAACATTCCATCTCGCAGGGAAGCTCATTAGGACAGAAAGTAAAGAGCTCAAAATAACTTCAGGAAGTCCCTGAAATTGATCAGATTTAGTAGGCTCCTCCCTCCCAAAGAAATAAAAAGAAAAGGCTGCGGTGAGTTGCTTTTAGCTGAGCCAAGCTGCAAAGAATACCGAGACAAGTCCAGAAGCCTGAAAGAGGCAGAAATCACCTGAGCTGCCTGGAAAAGGCTAAGACCAACTGAATCACCTGCAAAGGACACTCTCCAATCTGTTGAGCCGCCTGTAGGCTGTGCTTCAGGTTCCCAGCTTTGTGAGCTGTCACCTATGCTGGGATGGACTTTGGTGATGCAGCTGTCTTTGAGTCATTTCTGCTCCTGTAAGTCTGTAAGTAACCCCAATAAAAATTACTGGCTCACTGGGTGGGGGTGGCATACGCCTTTAATCCCAGCACTCGGGAGGCAGAGGCAGGTGGATCTCTGTGAGTTTGAGGTCAGCCTGGTTTACAGAGCAAGTTCCAGGACAGGCACCAAAGCTACAGAGAAACCTTGTCTTGGAAAAACAAACAAACAAAAACCAAAAAATCGAAAGCAAACAAACAAAAAAATCACTGGCTCACCAAGGGGGACTTTGGTCTGTCGAGGACTCCCTAGTGGGGGTGAGTAGAAGTGTGTCTTCTGTCTCTCTAGGGAAAGTCTGCTGCACAGTGGAACAAAAACAAGAGGGCATGAAGAAAATTATCATGTGCATCTAGTTTTCCCATAAACCAGAGTGAGAGCAAGAGTACAGATAAGTGAGTCAGAAAAGCTAGGTCGTTCTCGGAGCCTTGCCAACAGCCAAGGTACAAGGTACATGCAGCCTAATGCTTGGTTAGATGTATCTTGGGGAAGTGCGACTCATCTCACTTTACAGCTGATAGAGCAGAAGTTTAGTGAAGGTAAAAACAGAGTTCATGGCCGGGCGGTGGTGGTGCACGCCTTTAATCCCAGCACTTGGGAGGCAGAGGCAGGCGGATCTCTGTGAGTTCGAGACTAGCCTGGTCTACAAAAGCTAGTCCCAAGACAGGCTCCAAAGCTACAGAGAAATCCTGTCTCAAAAACAAAACAAAACAAAACAAGAGCTAGTTCCAGAACAGGCTTCAAAGCTACAGAGAAACCCTGTCTCGAAAAAAACAAAAAACAAAACAAAACAAAACAAAAAAACAGAGTTCATTGGGATTATCCAGATGTCAGTCTGCTTTGGGTATTTGTGTGTTTGAGACAGGGTCTCACTATGTAGCTCTGGCTGTCCTGGAATTCACAGAGATCCACCTGCTTCTACCTCCCAAGTGCAGTGCTGGGATTAAACGGGTGTGCTGTAGGTTCTTGTTGAGGTAAAAACACAGCATGAAGTCTCCTGATAGATTAGGGAGATGACCATTCAGCATCTGCACTGTGAACCAGGCAGTTGGTGGGAGTTACGGGTAAAGAGAGCTGTAAGGCTGCCTTGAACGTGAGCATCACAGGACTTGGAAGGGAAGAGGGCAGCTGTGTCAGGCTGAAACCGGAAGGATCAGGAAATGTGGAGGGGAAGGAACATTATGGACTAAAAGGAGACTGAGAACTAGGCGTGGGGGTGCTGGGGGTGCGTAGGGGCACGTGGGGTGCGTGCTGGAGATCTCAGCACGGAGAAGGTAGAGACAGAAGAATGAGAAGTTCAAGGTCATCCTTGGAGTTGAGGTGGATTCAAGAGTACCCTGGGCTACGTGAGACCCTAGCTCAAAAAAAGAAAAAAGAAGAAAAAGGAGGACTGGACTGCTAAATAGGGCGCTGTGAATTGTGCTAAAAAAAAAAAAAAAGTTTTAAACTGTCAAGGCGGAGCCCAAGCGTAGAAGTACCAAAATAAGTTTCACTGTGGAAAATGACAAGAGCTCAAAGATGAAGAGGGCCGAAGCTAAACAGCTGTGGAGATTTCCGTGACATATAATAAGGACACGTGATGATGGACACAGCCACACAGACCTTAGACAGAGACAAAGTTATCCTCAAACGGCAAGTCCACAGCACGATGGGTGTTTTATTTCTACTGAGAAGATGTAATCTAGAGGTTTCCAAATGGGGCTTAAGTATGCCGGTTACCTGGAGGTGGGAACATTCTCACCAATTTGCCTTTCAACTCTGGACACAGTTGAAAACCAGATACCTCTCCTGGCCAAGACGGACGCTACTTAGACTCATGCAGGTAAGCCACAGTCAAGTGGCGATACACATTAATGGAAATGGGTTAATCAAGATGTGAGAGTTAGCCAATAAGAGGCTAGAACTAATGGGCCAGGCAGTAATTAAATGAATACAGTTTCTGTGTAATTATTTCGGGAATAAGCTAGCCAAGACCAAAAGCAGGCCAGTGGCTGGGATCTGGGCAGCAGGACACAGCCCACTCCTCTTCATGCAACAGTTTGGCGCCTCAACGTGATGGGCTATATATTTCAGTTAAATAGGTGCAGGGAGCCATAGGCACAAACGCCATTACAAGATGGTGCTTGCATCCTCGCAGTTTGGAGGTAAACAATTCCATATTTGGCAATGCTTCAGGACTGAGCGTCCAGGCGCTTCCCGCATGCACAATAACCTAGGTGTCCCTAACCAATCCTGAGGACTCTGGTGCCAGCAGGCACATAGCAGCCAATCAAGGTATGAGTCGTGTCACATCTCCCTAAATAAGCAGCCGCCATTCAGACCTTGCTCTCTCTCGCCTCCCGCTCTCCCTTCAACCAAGAGGCTCTCCAATAAAGCATGATCCGAGAAGAATCCTTGAATGGTGGTCGTTCTTCCTCGCTGGTTGGGGAGTTCGCCGCAAATAGGCATTCTTCACATCTTTTAAAGACGACAGAATATGGCATTTAATGTTTTAATAACTTAGGGCTTTTCATGACAATGAGACACGTCTGCTCCTGGCAGCACCAATCTACTTCAAGAGGAAGATGGGCATCGAAGAGGCTCCTTATGGAGTTTGATAGACATTTGGGCAAGAAAGTGCTCTTGCCTGGACTGTTACATAAACTGGACATAACCCACAGAGAGAGGACTGCTGAACTTGCCTAAAGGTGAGATGATCCTTTGGGGTTCCTGTTTCATAAAGGAGTCTGCGAGGCATTCTGCAGGACACAAAAGAAAGTGACTGAACTGTCTTTAAAATTTCCTGCTTCATGGAAGTGTCTGCTGAATACTATGGGCCTGAAGGCCAAAGATGGATGCCCCAGTGGTACAGAAAAACTTTGGGTGACTGTCCAGGCAGCAAGATGTCTCTGTCGCTTCTAGAGTTTTGGAAGTTGCTTACTTCTCGTTTATTTAGGTAATATTATATCCTTCTGGAGTCTTTGATGGAGTTGAAGAATGAATAGTTATTATTATAGTTTTCCATTGTTAAGATAAAAGATAAAATAGATGTAAATATTTTAACTGTAATTCTTGCTTGATAACTGTTTTGTTATATGTAATTTTACTATGTTAAAATGAAAGCCTTTCTTTTTTGTTTAAACAGGAAAAGGGGATATGGTGTAGGAGATGCTTCTTCATTTGTATTGCTTTCATTGGTTGAATAAAGAAAACTGCCTTGGCCTTTTGATAGGGCAGAAATCAGGTAGGTGGAGTAGACAGGATGGAATGCTGGGAGGAAGGGAAATGTGGCAGGCGCCATGATTCTCCTGGCCAAGACGGACGCTGCTTAGACTCATGCCGGTAAGCCACAGTCAAGTGGTGATACACATTAATGGAAATGGGTTAATCAAGATGTGAGAGTTAGCCAATAAGAGGCTAGAACTAATGGGCCAGGCAGTAATTAAAAAAAAGAAAACCAGATACATCAGAAGGATTCTTGGGCTGCCATGCTAGCAGCACATATCAGTGCCCAATACCCTCTGTGCCAACATCCATCCTAGTGGCTCCTCAAAAGACGGCTCAGTGGTAAAGAGCACTGGCTGTGCTTGTAGAGGACAGGGGTTTGGTTCCCAGCACCCACATGGTGGTTCACAATGGTCTGTAACTCTAGTTCCAGGGGATCCAACCCCCTCTTCTGGCTTCCTCAGGCACCAGGCTCATACATGGTGCACATACATACATACGTACAAACAAAGAAAAAAACCTTAAAAGTTTAAGTTAGCTGGGTGGTGGTGGTGCACGTCTTTAATCCCAGCACTCGGGAGGTAGAGACAGGTGGATCTCTGTGAGTTCGAGGCCAGCCTGGTTTACAGAGCAAGCACCAGGACAGGCTCCGAAGCTACAGAGAAACCCTGTCTCAAAAAAACAAACAAAAAAAGAAAGAAAGAAAGAAAAGAAAGTTTAAATTAAATTTCAGTTAAAGCATGCTGCCTATATGTGATTTTAATTCTATAAAAATAAGTGTTTTTAAAGCTATCCACACCATCACCTGATTGCATATGCTAAACTGCTGTTTCTTTCTTTTTCTTTTTTCGGTTTTACGAGACAGGGTTTCTCTGTGGCTTTGGAGCCTGTCCTGGAACTAGCTCTTGTAGACCAGGCTAGTCTCGAACTCACAGAGATCTGCCTGCCTCCGCCTCCCGAGTGCTGGGATTAAAGGTGTGCACCACCACCGCCCGGCTAAACTGCTGTTTCTTTCATGATGAAAGGACTCTGCCTTAGTCCCCAGAATGAACAATAAGGGCTCTGGCTGAAGTAGAAGCTTCAACTTTACCATGGAAGACCTGTGTCTCAAATTCTAATAGATTCTACGGTTGACTGCTAAAATTAAGCCAGAAGTTGGTCCAAGCACCAGCCTATAGTTGCCCTTTCTGTGGCCTTCTTTCCCCCTTTGAATACACACGTGTGCTGCAGCTGGGGCTCAGTTGGCAGAGCACCTGCCTAGTGTGTGTGAAGCCCTAAGGTGGATCCCAGCACTAGTTAAAAGGGGCGTGGTGGTACACCCCAGTCATTGAGGCATTCAGGGAGCAGAGGCTCAACTATCGCAAATTCAAGGTCTTCCTTGGCTACCTAAAAGGCTGAAGGCCAGCCTGGACTATGTGAAACTGTTTAAATAGACACACACACATGTCCCACGAGGCCTCAACACTATACAAAGATCTACAGGCAACTAAGGGATTCTGAGATCAGGAAAAACAGTTTTCCCCAGGGAAAAGCACACCAACTAGTTACCCAATACCATGTGATCATCCCTAAAAACATATTTGCAAGTAACATACAGACCGAGCAGACTACACTTAGGAATATATATAATAGTAATATATTATAGTAAAAAAAAGAGGCCATGAATTCGTAAGAGCTCAAGGAGGGGTGTATGTGAGCTGATGAAAGGGAAGGGAGCAATGTTATAATTATATTATCAACTCAATACATATATACATCCACATGAATGTATATATTTACACACACATGCATATGAAGAAAAGGGCAGTTGAGATGACTCAGTCGACAAATGCGTTGACAGCTAACCCTGAAGACCTGAGTTCAATCCCCAGGATTTACACAGTAAAAAACAAGAACTTACTCACATGCCTCCACACAGGTATGACAAGAGTGTGTCCAAACACATACACCCTAAATAAACAACAAATAAATGTAATGCAAATAATTAAAATATATGCAAACTTAGTCATTATCGTTGAAGCTCTGAGAACTTATCACTTTCCTCTTTTCTTTTTTCTTAATCCGTCCATGTTATCAACATACACAATATATTTGCTGACATTTCAAATATTTTATATTTTTATGTGTGTGTGTATGTGTGTGTGTGTGCGTGCGCTTGCATGAGTGTACATTACACATGTGCTGGAGTCTACAGGCCAGAAGAGGGCCTTGGATTCTTTGGAGCTGGAGTTACAGGTGGCTGGGAACCAAACTCACATCCTGTGCACAAGCAGCCAGTGTGCTGAGGCGCTGAGCCTGCTCTTCAGTGCCCTCTACTTTTTTGCACAGAGTCTCACATACCTCAGGCTAGCTTCAGACTTGCTGTGTAGTAGAGGATCACCTTGAACTTCAGATCCTTCATCCACCTCCTGAGTGTTATGATTACAGGCTTGTGCCACCACACCCAGACATTATTGATATTCTTTGTAAGACGCTGCTGGACTGGAGAGACTTATGAGCACTTACTACTCTTGCAGAGGACTGGAGTTCAGTTTTCAGCATCAGGGGATCAGATGCTTTTGGCTTCCAAAGCACATACACACCCACTTACATATACATACTCGTAATTTTCAAAGAATCTTTGTTTAAAGACAGACAATGCTTGATTTTTAAAGATTGCACTTAAGTTTATTTTCATCCAGAGAGGCAGGCAGATAGACACACACACACACACACAGAGAGAGAGAGAGAGAGACAGACAGACAGACAGACAGACAGACAGAGAGACAGAGAATGAACTAGGCCGGAGTTGAATTCATGACAATCCTCCTGCCTCTTCCTCCCAAGTGTTAGTATTACAGGCTTAAGCCACCACATGCAGCTACTCTTAAACTATAAATCAATTAGGAGCTGGGCGGTGGTGGCACATGCCTTTAATCCCAGCACTTGGGAAACAGAGGCAGGTGGATCTCTGTGAGCTCGAGGCCAGCTAGGGCTGTCTCGACAAACAAAAAAGAGAAAAAGAAATAATTGCTTGGAATGGGAGAGATGGCTCAGCACTAGCTGCTCTTTCAGAGGATCTGGGTTCAATTCACAGACTCCACCCAATTCCCGGCCCCAAACTGTCTGTGACTCCAGTCCTACAGGATCCGACACCCTCTTCTGGCCTCTGCAGTCAGTGCACATACATGATGCACAGATACACATGTAGGGAAAACACCCATACGCTTCAAAATAAATAAACAGAAACAGTTACTTGTGTAAGAAGAGTCAAGTTTGTCACATTGCAGTTGCAGTTTTTCCCAGACAAGAACGTTAGGGAACAGTCAAAACCAGTCCAGTTTTATTTCTATTCCAGCTGTCATCTAGACAGCTGCTGGGATCTAGCTTCTGTGTCCCTCAGAATTACACTGGTGAGAGCATATAGACTAATGGTATACAGAAAGAATATAAAGCAGAAGATTATGATGACCACGGAAAGCATCGTCATAAGTGCCACGGACATCACCTTCTCCCGAGTCCCCCGAAACACGCACAAGAATGTCCCGTGACACACAGTTGTGTGGCACCAGATATCTTCCTTAATCAGGACTCGCTGATAGTGCCATAGGATGATCAGGAAGACCCCTTGTATGGCTATCTGAACCAGATAATAGAACAGGAACACAGACAGCACGAGCTTCTCCTTGGACAAGGTCGAAATCGCTTCCTCCCTTTCCGCATCCTTTTCACCACAGAGCAAGCTGCTGGATGACTCTTCCTCTAGGGGCTGCTGCAGATGCTTTAAGCTTACATTTAAATTCTGAAAGACTGAAAACTCCATCATAAAAAAGATGGAATAGACAGTCAAGCCAAAAGTGTTCCAAACTCCTACCACAGACACGGAGAAATGTTTATTGTAGCACTCAGCTAAGCAGGCGTCAGAGATGTTCCCGTGGCACTGAAAGTCTTTCTTTCTATTAAACCAGGGTATTTCCGATATATACATGACGGAAAGGAAGAGGAAAGAGATGACAAGCCATGTTGTCTGCCCCTTGTAGAAATTCGTGGAATTTCTGCCCAACTGCAAGATCATGGGCACTACACCCCCTGAACTCATCCTGTGAGCCATCTCGGGACCTAGGAAGAGAAAAGAGTAGTAACAGGAGGGAGGAAAATGTACGTCTCTGGGGGCTTGATTGTCCTACAAAAGTGAGAGTGGCAGGGGAACGCGCCCCCGTTCACAGCTCCCTCTTCCCCTGCTCACTCCTATCAGCTGCTTCTCCACTGAGTCCTTTCCCAAGCCCCTCCCCCACAGGTTATTTCTTAAACCCTCTGCCCAGCTCTGCATCCGGTTTCCTCTGTCACAGATTCTCTGGGCCGTTCACTCCTCTTTAGAGTCTCCGTACCAACCTGTGCCAATCAAGCCGTGCCAACCAACTGTGGGTTCCAACTGTCGTAGAACTGCCATGGGTACCTGGCTATCAGCCCTTAAAGGCGAACCTCCCTTTCTTCCTTACTGGCAAGTACTTAAGATGGGTAGGCCAGATGGGTTGGTATCATCCCAAGCCGGCAGCAAATTAATGTTTGATGAATCTGTGGCTGGACCAACACTTGTTTCCTTTCTTTGGGGAACGGTTTGTCTGTTCTGCGTCCTGCTGCTTACTAGGAGATTTTTTTAATATTTATTTATTTATTATGTATACAATATTCTGTCCACATGTGTGCCTGCAGACCAGAAGAGGGCACCAGACCTCATTACAGATGGTTGTGAGCCACCATGTGGTTGCTGGGAATTGAACTCAGGACCTTTGGAAGAGCAGGCAATGCTCTTAACCTCTGAGCCATCTCTCCAGCCCCGAGATTTTTTTTTTAATTTATCTTTTATGTATATAGTGTTCTGGGCACCGGATCTCAGATCTCATTATAATGGGTGTGAGCCATCATGTGGTTGATGGGAATTGAACTCAGGACCTCCAGAACAGCAGTCAGTTCTCTTAACCGCTGAGCCAATCTCCAGCCCTTACTAGGAGTTTTTAATTGATCTGCAGCTGCCTTGAACACCGGTGTGATCCGGCTACAAAGAAAGGTAGTGGACACTTCTCTCCTTTGGTCACAGGCAAGGTGGTGTGCCCTTCCCCTCAGGTGTTTCAAGATTTTTATGGTTTTGACCATTCATTTTAGGGGCTACAAGGATAATGTTGGGACAAGTTATTGTTATTAGTCAATCATTGTACCCCACTGAGCTGTGTTGGGCCTGCTTTGAAATTCAAATTCTTCTGTCTCCTCTTTCCTCCTCCTCCTCCTTCTAAGACAGGATTTCGCACGGCAGCTCAGGCTAACCTGGAGCTCATTCTGTAACCCAGCTTGGCCTTGAACTCATGGCGATTCTCCCACCTTGGCTTCTCACAGGCAGGCATCACTGCATCTGGCTTTCCAGTTATGCTCTCTCGCCAGCCCCAACTCTGCTTCCTTTAAAAAGTACTAGTCCAGCCTCTAATGCCGGCCCTCGGGGCAGAGGCAGGCCTGACCTACATATCAAATTATAGGCCAGCTGGGGCTGAGACCCCGGCAGAAGGAGGAGGAGGAGGAGGAAGAGGAGGAGGAGGAGGAAGAGGAAGAAGAGGAAGAAGAGGAAGAAGAAGAAGAAGGGAAAAAATCACCCACATGCTATCATAAATTCAATTGAATAAAAATGCAATAGTAAAAAAACTACGATAAAAGAATGTTACAGTATCGGTCAATACCATCTGTTCTGCAGCGAATGTGGGGTCTACAGCCTGCTTTATTGCCTTCTGCCAACTCAGATGAGGAAGGTGGACTTAGACAAGAATTGTATCAGCGATGAAGGTCAAAGGTTACACAATCATAAAACAAGACCCTCATGGACAGAAGAGGTCATACGAGGCATGGCACCATAATAATGAGTGAGCTAAGGGTCCATTCTCATATTTAGGTAATCATCCAAAATAAAGAATTTTTTTTTTTTTTTTTTTGGTTTTTTGAGACAGGGTTCCTCTGTGGCTTTGGAGCCTGTCCTGGAACTAGCTCTTGTAGACTAGGCTGGCCTCGAACTCACAGAGATCCACCTGCCTCTGCCTCCCGAGGGCTGGGATTAAAGGTGTGCGCCACCACCGCCCGGCCCAATAAAGAAATCTTAAACTGCACCATAATACAAACAGATCTAGGAGCTAACTGTAGAATAGTATCTCCAAGATACACAGACTGTACTTTCTTTCCAGAAGCCCATGGAATATTCCCTAAAACAGACCACATTCGACACAACAAGTCAAGTCTTATCCATCATCAGATCTTAGTGCAATAAAAAGAAATCAATAGTGTCAGGCAGTGGTGGCGCACACCTTTAATCCCAGCCCTCGGGAGGCAGAGGCAGGTGGATCTCTGTGAGTTCGAGGCCAGCCTGGTCTACAGGAGTTAGTTTCAGGACAGGCTTCAAAGCTACAAAGAAACCCTGGCTTGAAAAACAAAACAAAACAAAAAACTGGCTCAGCAGGTGTACTTGCCACCAGGCCTGATGACCTGACTTCAACCCTCGGGAGTCATAAGATGAAAGCAGAGAACCAACTGTTGGCAAGCTGTGCTCTGACCACCACATGCATAGGATGGCATATGCGCGCACACACACACAATCCGTGTAATAAAAGATTTATTTTTTTTTGCTTTACAAATTTCACATGTGAATGCCTTAATACTGACCATCTCACCTCCTGTCTGTCCTCCCCACCAATCTCTAATAGTCACATCTGTTCATTGAATTTTGGGACGCTCCAAGATTAACCACGGTTGTCGGTGTGACTGTGGGTTTGGAGCTTATTGTTGGAGCCTCGTGGGCTCAGCAGAGGGTCATAAGTAAAAATGGCAGTTTCTCCTCTCACGGAACCTACTGGTAGTCATAGGTAAGGGGTACAGAGCCCTTTGGGCCTCTCCCCCTTCCTTGACTATGGATAGGCTTGGTCTCAAGCACCCCTGTGCAGGTAGTGATGCCTGAAGTCAGTTCACGATAGAGGTAGGGTCTCTGCGAATGGCGTCTCCCTGCCCTTCAGCACCCATGTCTTCTAGCTCTTGCCAACCTCCTCTTCTGAAATGTCTCCTAAGCCTTAAAAGGGGTGGTAGAAGTGACTTGGTTAGGGTTGGACGTATTTTTCTACATATGTAGGGAGGGCTTCTTCGGTTAAGGTTAAGGGCTTTTGTCTATGGACATAAGCGTAAGACATTTAGAAGGCAGGTTGCTGCTCATCCGTCTGTTTACCCATCATAAATATGCTCCCAGCGTGGGCCCTACCATCTCCACAGCCTGGATGGTCAACATGCTTACCGCTCCAGGCCCCTACGAAGCATGTCTTAAATCCATTCAGAGGACTGGTTACAGCCTCCACAGTGAAGCCATTATTGCTCAGAGGATCATATCTTGCTTCAAAGATGACATCTTTGCTTTGTTTTTTTTATAATTTTTATTTATTTATTGAATTTTTGAGACAAGGTTTTACTGTGTAACACCTTTGGCTATCCTGGAACTCACTCTATAGACCAGGCTGGTCTCAAACTCACAGAGTATTGGGATTAAAGGCGTGGGTCACCACTGCCTGGCAATAATTTTTATTTTTATCAAAACAATTTGACAAGATTCTGAGGTGGGATTCCCCTCTTTATGCTGTGAATGTTTTATTACCATTGGTTAATAAAAAAAAAAAAAGCTGCTTTGAGCCTATGGCAGCACAGAATAGAGCAAGGTGGGAATTCTAAGCAGAGACACAGGAAGAAAGGAAAACAAAGTCAGAGAGATGAAAGAGAAAGATGCCAGCTGCCAGCCAAACTTTACCGGTAGGCCACAACCTTGTGGTGATTCACAGATTAATAGAAATGGGTAAATTTCGGATGTAAGAGTTACTTAATAAGAAGCCTAAGCTATTGGCCAAGCAGTGATTATTCGGGTCTGAGCAGCTGGGAAACAAATGAAGAGCCTCCATCAACAAGATTCCAGAGGGGAGTTAGAGTGACCAATTATTATCCCAAAGTTACTGCCAAAACTTCTGAAGGAACCACAGAACAAGGTTTCAGTTCCACTGGGGTGGGGGGAGAAGGGGACGTATGCCTTGATGAATCCAAGGGAAACCAGAGCTTGGGGGCTTTAGTCTAATTAATAAAAGAACTTAAGAATGGACTCAAATTGAAGATCAAGGGCAACTTTCTTAGGTGTTTAGGCTGGCATGGAAGTAGGGACAGAGGAAGGGCTTAAGTTCTTGCCAGCACCCTCCACTCCCCACCCCACCCCCACCCCACCCCCAAAAAAGAAAAAGGAAATGTTGTGCCCTTCTGACTCTGGTCTCAGAAGGCTGGCAGTCCCAGGCAAAACTCATGGTGGCCCCTGTGCTGGGGTTAGGAATCCTGTGAAAGAGTACAATGTCTCTTTAAAGGAGAATTATTCTACCTGTTCATTAGTCTGACTCAGG
Organism: Ondatra zibethicus; assembly: GCA_004026605.1. Classification (NCBI taxonomy): domain Eukaryota; kingdom Metazoa; phylum Chordata; class Mammalia; order Rodentia; family Cricetidae; genus Ondatra; species Ondatra zibethicus. Next base: position 40,800 of record PVIU01006453.1, read on the forward strand.
GTGAACCTGCCTGCCTAGGTTAGTCCTTTAGCCAGGTGATTGGCACACCCAACTGAGATGCCAAGGTCTCCACCAAGGCCAGAGATTCTATTCTTTTGGCTAGAAGGAGGTTTTCCTGGATGGGCCTTCATCCTTCCTTTAGGATAATATTTATGCACGGCATTGCCACTCGTGGGGGCTGTGGTCCCATCAGCATTTGATTCACCAATATTTGGGGAAGTAGAATACTAACTGTATCAGACCATTTGGATAAATATAAACATGAATCAGACTTTTTTTTAAAGGCAAACTATATAAACACAGAAAGAGTATTTTGATTCAGTTAAAATGTATGTTTATCTAACAATATCACTCAGGATATTGGACAATTAAGACATTCTCAGACTAAGCAAGTTTATGGTTGTAGGTCCTCACTGAAGGAACTTTAAAGAATACATTCTGGAGCCGGGCAGTGGCGCATACCTTTAATCCCAGCACTTGAGAGGCAGAGGTGGGTGGATCTCTGTGAGTCTGAGGACAACCTGGTCTATATAACTAGTTCCCAGACAGCTAGGACTGTTAGGCAGAGAAACCCTGTCTCAAAAGAAAAAACAAACAAACAAACAATAAAAAAAAAAAAAGAAAGAAAGAGAGAGAAAAGAATACATTCTGGCCAGGCAGTGGTGGTGCACGCCTTTAATCCTAGTACTTGGGAGGCAGAAACAGGTGGATCTTGGTGAGTTCAAGACCAGCGTGGTCTACAAGAGCCAGTTCCAGGACAGGCTCCAAAGCTACAGAGAAACCATGTCTCAAAAAAACAATTAAAAAACAAAACAAAACCAAGCCAAGAAAAAAATAACAAAACCAACAACAAAAAATCTTGAAAAACAAAAACAAGTTGTCTCTACCTGTGAAGATGTTAAGAATGGCCTTGGGTTTTTTTCTGGGTGGGTGATATGGCCTATCACAGGCAGGGTTATCACTGCTGTGATGACCAAAGCAACCTGGGGAGGAAAGGGTTCATTTGGCTTACACTTCCACAGCCTTGCTCCTCATAGAAGGAAGTCAGGACAGGACCCAAAACGGGGTAGGAACCTGGAGGTAGCAGCTGATGCAGAGGGCACATTGGACTGCGGCTTACTGTCTTGCTCAGTCCTTTTTTTTTTTTGAGACAAGGCAAGGTTTCCCTGTATTACAGTTCTAGCTGTCCTGGAACTAGCTCTTGTAGGCCAGGTTGGCCTCAGACTCACAGAGTGCTGCCTCTGCCTCCCAAATGCTAGGATTAAAGGCAGGTATCACTACCGCCCAGCTCAATCTGCTTTTTTTTTTTTTAAATATGGAAGGCTTTACGAATTTGCGTGTCATCCTTGTGCAGGGGCCATGCTAATCTGCTCTGTATCGTTCCAATTTTAGTATATGTGCTGCCAAAGCGAGCACTCAATCTGCTTTTATTTTTTAAATATTTATTTATTGTGTATTCTGCCTATATGCATGCCTGCAGGCCAGAAGAAGACACCAGATCTCATTACAGATGGTTGTGAGCCACCATGTGGTTGCTGGGAATTGAACTCAGAACCTTTAGATGAGCAGGCTGCGCTCTTAACCACTGAGCCATCTCTCCAGCCCCTCAATCTGAGGTTTTTAAAATAGAACCCAAGATCACCAGCCCAGGGGTGGCACCACCCTCACTGGGCTGGACCCCTACCCATCAATCACTAATTAAGGAAATGCCCTACAGGCTTGCTTACAGTTTCTATCTTATGGAGTCCTATCTTTCTTTCTTTCTTTCTTTCTTTCTTTCTTTCTTTCTTTCTTTCTTTCTTTCTTTCTTTCTTTCTTTCTTTCTTTTTTTTGGTTTTTCATGAGAGGGTTTCTCTGCAGCTTTGGAGCCAGTCCTGGAACTAGCTCTGTAGACCAGGCTGGCCTCGAACTCACAGAGATCCGCCTGCCTCTCCTCCTGAGTGCTGGGATTAAAGGAGTGTGCCACCACCGCCCGACCAAATGCATACTTTAAGAATCTATTTTTTTTTTTTTTTGCTTTTTCGAGACAGGGCCTATCTTTCTTTTTCTTTCTTTCTTTCTTTCTTTCTTTCTTTCTTTCTTTCTTTCTTTCTTTCTTTCTTTCTTTTTTTTTGAGATAGGGTTTCTCTGTGTAACAGTCCTAGCTATCATGGAACTCAATTTGTAGATCAGGTTGGCCTCAAACTCACTGAGATTCTCCTGCCTCTGCCTTCCCCGACAGCTGGGATTAAAGACATGTGCCACCTCCACCCGGCCGAGGTATTTTCTTAATTGAGGTTCCCTCCTCTCAGATGACTTTAGTTTATGTCAAACTGACATAAAATTACCCAGCACAGAGTATTTCAAGACAGGGGCTCACTATATAGCCCTGGCTGTCCTGGAACTCACCTGTGTAAACCAGACTGGCCTCGAAATCACAGAGATCTGCCTGCCTCTACCTCCTGAGTGCTGGGATTAAAGTCGTGTGTCACCTCACCCAGCAGCCCTGGAATTTTTCCTGGATTGTGTTGAATCTGTAGATTACTTTTGGATAAAATGGCTACTTTCACAAGACTAATTTTTCCAGTCCACGAGCGTGGGAGGTCTTTTCATATCTAGAGGCTTTCTCAGCATGATGGACAACCTTGGTTGTCACCCTGACATGCCAGAGAAGAGGGAACCTCAGTTCTCAGTTAAGGAAGCACCTCCATCTTATTGGTCTGTGAGGCATTTCTTTCTTTTTTTTAAAAATTATTTATTTATTATGTATACAACATTCCTTCCATGTATGCTTGCATGCCAGAAGAGGGCACCAGATTATAGATGGCTGTGAGCCACCATGTGGCTGCTGGGAATTGAACTCAGGACCTCTGGAAGAGCAGTCAGTGCTCTTAACCTCTGAGTCATCTCTCCAGCCCCTGTGAGGCATTTCTATGATGTAATCTATTTGGAAGGGTTCGGCCCACTGTGAGCAGGACTGAGATCCCTGGCCAGATGGGCCTGTGTTGTAGGACGCTGCTTGTACATTCCTGGCTGCTTAGACCCGAAATAATCACACAGAAACTATATTAATTAAACTACTGCTTGGCCTATTAGCTTATGCATATTGCTAGCACACTCTTATCTCTTAAATTAACCCATTTCTATTTTTTTATATTTTACCACAAGGCTTGTGGCCTACTGGCAAGGTTCCAAGCTGGCAGCTCAGGTCTTTCTCCTCTAGTGGTTCCATGGCTTCTCTCTCTGACTCCACCTTCTTTCTCTATCTTTTCTGGCTGGCTACACTCTGTTAAGCCATTGGCCGAAAGCAGCTTCTTTACTCATTAACCAATAAAAGCAACACATATACAGAAGGACCTCCCACACCAGGCCTGGGCTGCATCAGAAAGGAAGTTGAGCAAGTCAGGAGAGCCAAGTTGGAAGCAGCGTTCTTCCGTGGTCTCTGCTTCAGTTCTTGCCTCCAGGTTTAAAGAGGAGAGAACGCCTTCGGTAGTCTTGAAACTGCTTTCAGATTCCTGCTCCACTTCACCCAACCCCACCCCACACTGAGGCTGGGGTTACTAAAGACCACCTGCCTGAGAAGGGCCCTCAAGCTTCTCTTAAACCTTCTCTTCCTCCCTAAAATCTAACAGTGCAATGACCTGGCATCCCGGGGGGGGGGGGGGCGGGGCGGCACGGGGAGGGATTTGTTTTCCTAACACAGTTACAATTAAACTGCTGATTTCTGCTTTTGTCAACCTGCTTGCCCCTTCCTCTTTCTGAGGAACAAAAAAGCATGTGCCTGTTCTTCTCCCTGTAGTGACCAACACCAACAGCCCCTTAGACAGTAAATTCTGTTTGCTAAAATAAAACTGTTCTAAGGAACCAAAACAACCTGTGTGTAGGGCCCGGGTCTACCCCTGCTCCTGGGGTTCATGTTGAGGACAGTTTCTGGTCAGCAAGCTGAAACATTCCTGTTTGTTCTTGTGCTCCCTCTGCCCCGCCTGGTGATTAGCTGTAGGGCATTGTTTACTCCATCTTGGGTGTGGCAATTTCCCACCTGTCTGGGAGGAATTCCTTGTGCAGCAGCTAGGTATATAAGGATCTTCCCAAGGTTGAATAAACCGGGCATTCGGCTGACCTCCTTTCAAATGACCCAGGTCTCTTGTGCTTTCAATCTCCAGGCCCTTGCCCACCTCACATAAGGTACAGTGGCATGAGAACTGTACCAAGAGGGTAACACAGAATTGGGTCTTACACCTGTGATCTCAGGAGGTGGTAGCACATGCTTTCAATTCCAGCACTTGAGAGGCAGAGGCAGGCGAAGCTCTGAGTTTGAGGCCAGCCTGGTCTACAGAGCGAGTTCCAGGACAGCCAGGGCTACACAGAGAAAACCTTTTCTCACACAACAACGACTCCCCCCCCACACACACAAACACACTATTTGTTTTGGTTTTGTTTTGCTTAGTTCCAAAGAAAATCCCTTTTAGGGCAGGGATGAGAAGAACTCCTTAAAATGGCCATATTGACAACACTGCCTGTCTTACATAAGCACTGGAATTTCTGGTCGTGGCCTGATCTCTGCAGCATGCTAGAAAGGGCACTACAAAACTGTCTCAGAGTGCTGGATATCTGTGTTCCTTGCTGGTGTCCTGGTCCCGGGTGAGGTGTTCAAAGGCAGTCATCACTATTTAAGAAGTTGGAGGCAATCCTGGGCTACGTAATGCCATGTTTTTAAAGGGGGGGACAGATAATAGAGAGGTGGCTCAGTGGTGAGGAGCACTGGCTGGTCTTCCAGAGGACCTGGGCTCAATTCCCAGCACCCAGTTGTAACTCCAGTTCCAGTAATCTGAAGCCTTCTCTGGAACCAGATAGGCAAGGGATACACACGCATACATGTAGGCAAAACTCCCATACATATAAAAAAAATTAAATGGATACATAAAACATCAATAAATGATACTGGAAGTAAAATATATCCAAATCATCAATTGTGCAAATGGCAACACAGAAACATAAATATGAAAAACCAGGCGGGGTGTGGTGGCACACACCTTTAATCCCAGCATAGGGATCCAGAGGCAGATGGATATCTGTGAGTCAAGGCCAACCTGGTCTACTAAGTAAGTTCCAGGACAGCCACGCTACACAGATAAACCCTATCTCAAAAAAAAAAAAAAGGGACTACATATACATTTAATTTTGTGTTAGACACAGTAAAGACATCATTGTAAATTTTCTTGGTTTGGTTTTTTTCCCCCTTTGGTTTGAGACAGGTTTTCTCTGTGTGCCTTGGACATCCTGAAACTTGATTTGTAGACCAGGTTGGCCTCAAACTCACAAAGATCCACTTGCTTCTGCCTTTAGAGGTTTGGAATTAAAGTGTGTCACCACCTGGCCAGGAGCTAACCCATACTTATGGGGGCTAGGGAGATGGCTCAGTGCTTAAAAGCACTGGCTGCTCTTCCAGAGGACCCAGATTCAATTCCCAGCACCCACAAGGCAGTTCCCAGCTGTCTGTAACTTCAGTTCCAATGGATCTGACACCCTCACACAACAAATATGCAGGCCAAACAGCAATGCACACAAAATAAAAATAGATAAATAAAATATTTTTTAAATTTTGTTTTGGAAGAAGTGATCATTTAAAGCATTTAAGTAAAATACATCTTTTTCATTGTGTTGATTCAAATGATTTGTTGGACTAGGAGTCCAAGCTCCTGGGAAGAGTTGCTTCAAGACACCATCCAGACACCACAGTCGATGCAAAAGCATGAGGATTTTATTAATTCTGTCACAACAGGGTCCTTCAGCATTCGAGAAGCCAGAAAGACCTCGATAGTAATTAGAGCCCATCTTTTAAAGCAAAAAGCCATAGAAACAAGGGAGGAGCCCGAGGGTTGTTTTCCAACTAATTGGATTGGCTTATTCAAAGGGCTACTAACAGTGATTGGTCTGTGCCGGGGCAGGAGAATGGTTGTGTGGTCAAGTGAGGTAAGAGGGAGTCTCCTGTGGGTCACTTCGCCCCTTTCCCAGGGGCTGAATCAAAACACCAGGAACTGAGTCAACACCTAAGGGTTATCTTGCCCCTATTCAATAGAACATTTACAAAGACTCAGGGAGATGATGGAAAGTTCCCAACATTCGTGTGTGGATGACTGTCACGTCTCCAGGAGAGAGGTGTGTAATACTGAGAGGCCTCAGAAATGCATTTAGAGTCTTTCAGATTCCAAGCATAAGAGAAGGAACAGACCAATTCTATACTGGTTGCACAAAGAAGAGCCTGGCCAATCATGTGGGTTCACAAAGAAAAGAACAAAGCTGACTGGTCCGCTGTGGATGATGTCAATCACTGGGAAGACTGGGAAGGTGATTCAGATAAAGACAGGGCTAATTTGATGTTTCTTTGAGACATCAGACGTGCAGGTGGTGATGCGGATGTAGATTTGCCAGTAGGTGAATCCAGTAATTTACAAGTGGTACTGGCGCTCACTTGGCCAGTGGGAAAGCTGGCCCCAGTGGCCTGGCCATGAGAACTGGTGGCCTATCCAGCTCAGCTACCACCCAGCACGAGATCCAGGGCTTTGATGTTTAGTCCACCTGAACATCTTCCCCCTCTCTGATCTGTTGCAGCTTGTGAAGGGACAGGTCCTGTGGATCCCCCATGACCCAGGACAGCAGCAGGTACATGCCCTTAACCCCAGGACCCAATTAAATATTTTCCTTTATAAGAGTTGCCATGGTCACCGGGCGGTGGTGGTGCACGCCTTTAATCCCAGCACTCGGGAGGCAGAGGCAGGCGGATCTCTGTGATTTTGAGGCCAGCCTGGTCTACAGAGCTAGTTGCCATGGCTATGGAGTCTCTTCACAATAGAAACCCTAACCAAGACCCTATCGAAAAGAACCATCCAGGTGTGGTGTCGCACGCCTTTATTCCCTGCACACTCTGGAGGCAGAGGCAGGTAGATCTCTGTGAGTTCTATGGTCTATGTAGCTTGTTCTGGACAGCCAGAGTTACGTAGTGAGGCTGTTTAAAACACAAACTGACCCAAGTATGACTGCAGGATGAAAGGAAAGACATGTGATCAAATGGCAGTAAACAGCTCGGTGAGCCCTGCTGGCTCATAGTGTCCTCTCGGCATAGTGGGGACATCTTCACACAACTGCAGAGAATCCCTAAAAGCCCTGATTTTCAGCTTAAAATAGGTGAGAAAAATGCAAACGGTCCTACTTTCTCTCAAATGCTAAAGTGTCATGTCTGGGGCCTTAGAATACCATACTTCGGGTCTGGAGAGATGGTTCAATGTTTAAGAGCACTGGCGGCCCTTCCAAAGGTCCTGATTTCAACTCCCAGCAACCACGGTGTTTCACAGTCATCTATAATGAGATCTGGCGTTCCATTCTGGCCTGCAGGCATACATGCAGACAGAACATTGTATACATAATGAATAAATCTTAAAAAAAAAAAAACCATACCAAACTTCGTCACTGCCTATCTGGGATCTTGATGACCGACATTGTCCATGTGTTGCCCCTTGATGTCACAGGAAGCACATTGTCAGAAATTTTGCCCCACTATACCCACACATAACAAAACGGTCATCAGCTCAGTTTTGTTTTTTAATATTTGATTTTTTGTTTTGTTTTTCGAGACAAGGCTTCTCTGTAGCTTTGGAGCCTGTCGTAGAACTAGCTCTTGTTGACCAGGTTGGCCTCGAACTCACAGAGACCCGCCTGCCTCTGCCTTCCAAGTGTTGGGATTAAAGGCGTGTGCCACCACTGCCTAGCCTATTTTTTATTATTTGAGACAGAGAAACCTGTGTAGCTCTAGCTGTACTGAAACTGGCTTTGTAAACCAGGCCGGCCTCAAACTCAGAGATCTGCCTGCCTCTGTGCTGGGATTAAAGGTGAGCCCCAGGCTTTTAACAATCTGTTTACAAAAAATACAGGGGACCAGCAAGAAAGGACTCTACCTGGAGAGGCCCGCGTCAGCCCAAAGAGGACCACCCCTAGGAAGGCAGGTTCTTCATTCATTTTCAGAATTCCGGGCCTCCCCACCCCACCATAACCCACCCAGCCACCACGTGGTTCGGCTGGTCAGCTTGTCTTTCTGAAACCTGACTCAGGAAACCACCTGGGGGTGCCCTGCCTCAGCTGCATGGCTCTTGTTTTGTCTTCCATCCTCCACCTGGCTTCCTGGCGCCTGCAGGATTTACAGCCTGTCTAATCTGGGTTTTGTTCTGTTTTACCTTTTAAACTCTAACATATTATCCCGAAGCCTGTTTTGACCATTCGTAAATTCTTTCAGTAATGAAAGTAAGAACCTCAACAGAGGACTCTGGTTCCAGGTATCATAAAATGGATCTCCCAAGACTTTGGGTAACTTTTTTTCCCCACTGGGGGTTAGAGTTTCAAGACAGGTTTCTCTGTATAGCCCTGGCTGTCCTGGAACTCCCTCTGTAGACCAGGCTGGCCTATCCATCGCAGAGATCCACCATCTGTGCTGGGATGAAAGGCGTGCGCCACCACTACCACCGATGCTGGCCAGTAATTGTTCTTTCCTGCCTTTTAATTGTTTTATTAACTAGCACCTCTAGACAGCCTCAGAGTTACATAACAGATGAAATTGGACTAATTCAGAGTATAGGGAGCTTTGTCAAACAACTGGCTTGGTAATAAATAAATGCAAGGGAATGAAAGGGACCTAATTGAAGGAACTTGTTTGGATCCTAAGGAGAAAGAAGCAGAACCCGTGTGTGACGGCATGCCAGTGGGCCCAGCATGTGGAGGTGGAGGCAGGAAGATTAGGAGTTCAAGATCATCCTCAGCTACATAGGCCAGCTTGGGCTACAAGAGACTGTCTAAATAAATAAATCTAATGTTCTGGGATTCCCTCAGTGGTAGAATGTGCTGGTCTAGTGTGTACAAGACTCTGGGTTCCATATCCACTATGCAAAAGTGAGTAATTAAATTTCAAAGCCATAGAGCACCAGATAGAGCAATATTCAAGGCATGCTTAGGGGAGAGTATTGAAATAACAATATTTGTAAGCTAAAGGGAGGTGTTTGGTGTCACAAGCGCACAGGCCAGCCACTCTGACCAAATTCTTCCTGAAGACATCACCAAAACCCATGTGTCAGCAAGCCAGTATTTGGAGGAAACTACAGCCAAAGAAATGCCTATGGCCATTGCCCATGTTTAACCATTGGAAAAAGTTCCTTGAAAGTGAGATCCAAGAGAAACCAACTCCTCAAATTGTTCTGACCTCCACAGGCACACATGCCACGGTGCGCTGGCAGGACACACACGCTTTTATCTGCTCTCTTCCTGCCTTCTTGACTGGGCCCGTAGACTAGGTTACATACAGAAATACCACACACACAAAACCATAGGAGAAATTCTAAACTGAAGGCTTTCTTTCTCCGTCTCAGGATGTTGTGGCGCTGCCCCTATGGCACGATCTTCCAGCTCTAATAGAACTTTCCTTTTAGTGTGTGTGTGTGTGTGTGTGTGTGTGTGTGTGTGTGTGTTACACCTATGGAGGTCAGAGGATAACCTGTAGTCAGGTTCCTCCTTCCCATCTGGATGATACGGATCAAACTAATCACATCACTCTTCAGATTAATTCCTCAGCTTCCTTTTTAGTAAACCCCCTAGAACGTCTTTTAGAAAACAATGGCCACAATCGATGTATCTGAGTAAAAGGTACACAGAAACTCATTGGCCTAGTCTTGCAACTTGAGAAGCTAAAATACTTTTTAGAGGTTAAAAAGTCATGAGAGGAAAAAAAAAAAAGCTGGGTGGTGATGGTGCACACCTTTAATCCCAGCATTTGAGAGGCAGAGGCAGATGGATCTCTGTTTGAGGCCAATCTGGTCTACAGAGTGTGTTCCAGGACTGCCAGGACTGTTACACAGAGAAACCCAATCTGAAAAAAAAAAAAAAAACAACAAAAAGTCATGTGAGTTTGGGGTGGAGAGGTGGTGGCACACTGGCACACACCTTTGATCCCAGCACTTGAGCGGTAGAGGCAGCTGGATCTGTGACTTTAAAGCCAGCCGAGTTTACATAGTGAATTCCAGGCCAGACAGAGCTAGAGAACCACCCTGTCTCAAAAACAAAAAATGCTGAGTATTGAAAAATAGAATCCTACAGCTCATGCATTATATAGCCTGTTAAAAAATGAAATGGAAATATTAGGACACACCAATGAAGGGAGTTCACGAAGAAAATAACCTGCCAAGAACAGTGACTTGGCTCAGTTGACTTCCAGGTCAAACATAACTTGGAACGAGTTTATTAAAATTTTTTGAGACAGGTTCTCTACATAGCCCTGGCTGTCCTGAAACACACTATATAGACTAGACTGGCTAGAGATCCGCCTGCCTCTGCCTCCCAAGTGCTGGGATTAAAGGTGTGTGTGTGTGTGCCACACACCCAGGTGCTAGGGATCAAATCAGGGTCCTATGGAGAGAAATAAGCAGCCACCACTCAGCACCTCTCCCGCCCCCTGTGGCACACATTTAATCCCAGCATTTGGGAGACAGAGGCAAGCAGATTCTGCTTGAAGTCAGCCTAGTCTACAGAGTGAGTTCCAGGTGAGCCAGGGCTACAGTGTTCTGAGACATTATTCCTAAAATGACATGAACAAACGTCTACTCACCGCAGTTAAGGAACTGCAGATGGGTGGGAAAGTCCAACTCGGTAAATCAATGAGTTTTATTGGAGTTACAGGAGTATGGGAAAGGTTACTTTAGCATCAGAAATAACTCAGAGATGGCTTCATTACCAAAAGCCCCACCCCCACCCTCAGCATGGGGTGAAACTCAGAGCTGGAAACCTGGGGTACTCAGAGAGCAGTAGGTACTCAGGCGTGAAAGCCATGGGCTCAGAGCATCACAGTGGCCATCTCCAGCTAACTCTTTAGAGTTAAGAGGAATATGTTCGTTAAGAGCTTTAATAATGATGCATATAGAAGCTAACAGTCGTTAACAGGCAGTTCTTACCTGGAGCCCTCAAGGCAACGTGGAAATCACCTTGGTCACCCGTGATCATAAATATTAAGTTCCATCTATAAATTTAATGTGATTGTAACCAAAACAAGACGGTTGTTTTTACTACTAGCCAGCAGCTTAAATTTAAATAGAAAAAAAAGCCCCGGGCGGTGGTAGCGCACGCCTTTAATCCCAGCACTTGGGAGGCAGAGACAGGCGGATCTCTGAGTTTGAGGCCAGCCTGGTCTACAAGAGCTAGTCTAGGACAGGTTCCAAAGTTACAGAGAAACCCTGTCTCAAAAAACAAAAAACCACAGGAAAAATTAAGAAAAAAAGTTTAAAGATGACTTTGGTATCCATGGCTGCTCTGCTTTCCTCCACATGGTGACCATGGTGACTTGGACTATTCTGGGTAGAGTAACACCTACAGATGAAACCGGCAATGTCAGGATTCCTGAAACATGTCCATCCATGTGGAGCTTTGGTCATTTGTTGGAACCAATCCTCTGGGTCTGTAACTAGTGCTGATTGTTCTGCCCTCCTTTCTGAAGGCCTACAGGCAAAAACCGCTCCTTAGCGGTCATCAGCATGGCCTTTGTGTGTGGTGTTCTGCCTGAACCACTTGCGAGCCTGGTTTTAGCACACACAAAGTTGGGTCTGTGTACATGGGTGTCTCAAGACCCCATGCTCTCTTTTACACTCCCTCCTGTGACACTGTTAACTATATTGGGCTCTGACTCACCATTTTCTTGTGTGCAGTAGTTTCCCTACAAGGGATAGTCCAGACCCCAATGGGTGCATGGAAACATTGACTCTTACACTGTTCACTCCTAGGTTTACATACACCTATTATAGCTCATTTAGGCACAGCAGTAAGACATTGTTAAATAGAACAAGCTTCCCAGTAACTCATCTCTACAATTTCCCATATTTCAGTAGTCCCGGAACTGTAATCCCAATTAGAGATGGGGGAAGATCAGAAGTTCAAGGTCAATTTAGGAAACGCAGACTTACAGTTAAAAACATTTCTGGGTGCTGCAAGGGTTATCGACTAATGGCCAGGGATGAAATCCATCCTCTTTGGAATGCTCCTATCACATAGAAGTTCTGGGCTGAGCTGGCTGGTGGGCGAAGGGGGCTGAGCTAACCAAGGGTCAGGGAGACAACTCCAGCAGGATGTCCTCTAGCCTCTGAAGTTGCAGAGCATTACCCAGAAATAGTGCAGCCTTCTCCTGTACTTTTGCCCCTGTGTCTTTTCCGCCTGGCTGCTCATCTACGAGCTTTAGGGCATCCTTAAGAATCTGCTCAAGAGGGGCTGGAGAGATGGCTCAGTGGTTAAGAGCACTGTTCTTCCAGAGGACCTGAGTTCAATTCCCAGCAACCACATGGTGGCTCACAGCCATTACAGATTTCTCATCCTCTTCTGGCCTTCAGGCATACATGGAAACAGAATGTTGTATACATAATAAATAAAATCTTAAAAAAAAAAGAATTTGCTCAAGAGCTATAGCTCTTGAGCAATCAACTCTCCTCCAGAAGAGGGGGTTATGAGATTGTGATGCACTGCTGCTCAGTTGGATGCTTAGGTCACGACCCTGGGCATGTAACATCTGAAGTGGTGGCCTCAACCTGAAGACAGAGCTAGCCTCTAGTTTTTTTTTTTGTTTGTTTGTTTTTTGAGACAGGGTTTCTCTGTAGCTTTGGAGCCTGTCCTGGAACTAGCTCTTGTAGACCAGGCTGACCTCAAACTCAGAGATCCACCTGCCTCTGCCTCCCAAGTGCTGGGATTAAAGGCGTGCGCCACTATTGCCTGGCATCACCTAGAAAAATCTTGTATATATATTATATTGCCTAGCAAGTTCCTGGGGCCATCTTCCTAATTACTTTCTTGACCATTTTGCAGAAAGTTAAAGCATGAAAATACGTGCTCTGGTTATCTGCTAGTGACAGTCACAATACAAGGTCACGTACTTGTACCTGAGAATTTATTGGTAAGCCAGGAAGTGGTGGTGTATCCCTTTAATCTCAGGAGAGGCAGGTGATCTGTGAGTTCAAGGCCAGCCTGGTCTACAGAGCAAGTTCCAGGACAGTCAGGGCTACACAGAGAAACCCTCGTCTTGAAAAATTTTATTGATAAGCCGATTTTTGCAGATATGACACATTACTGTGTTAGAAAACTTGAAGCTAGGGGCAAGACCAGTAGTTAAAGACGAGCTAGTTCTCTTGGAGGCCCTATCTCAGTAAGTAGGGTTGATAGTATACCTCTAATCTCCAAGACCCTAGAATTACAGGAAAGATTTCTATTCAATGGCCTACAAAATGAGTGCCAGCCAGGGCTGCATATTAAGACAGGTCTCAAGCCTATCAGGTTGCCAATATTCCTCTAACATGAAGTTTGATCCCCAGAATTCACAAGGAGAAAACTGACCCCTGACAATTGTCACCATGAAACACGAACACACACACACACACACACACACACACGCAAAACATGGGGCCATCTAGATGGCTCAGTGGGTACAGGCGCTTGCCGCCAAGCCTGGTAGCCTGACAACCTGAGATCAATACCAAGTATGAAAAATACTGGCCAGTTATTCTGACCTCTACACACACTGTGAAACATACATGCCCCCACACATACATCTAGTAAATGAATACATGAAAAATGAACTCCAGTGTAAGCTCTAATGATCTACTTTAATTTGTTCTCTGTACTTATTACTAAAAATTAAGATAACAAGATTGCCTTTATTACAAATTTCTGAGAACGAGAAAACAAAGATCTATTCCAATTATTACCTTCTAAACCACAACACCCCCAAATTCTATTGAAATTCTTTCAAAAGTTATTGAATTTAAACCCCAGACTTGAGTAAGCCAAGACTCATTCTTGATTCTTTAGGTCAAATTAAATTCATTCACATGCATTCAAACTTAACACATTCTATATATCATGTAATGGTAACAAGTGTGGAAAGGTCACCCAGCACCAGGAAAAAGAATACAACTATCACAGAACTCACTACTGCAGTTTAATCTTAAAAACAAAAACCCTTTCACATCGGCTACATGGTGTTATCAGCCCTGTAAGGGCAGTATACAACTTCACCCTGAATTGATGGTCCTAATCTTTTCCGATTTTCGCATTCTCTGAAGGATCCCAGCCATGGTACAGGCAGAAAGTGCAGATGCATTTGAATGGTTCCCCTTCGTTAAACTAGAAGAAATAATGCAATAGGTTAATCAGGATATTGCAACCCAAAGAAACATAAATCCTTAACTGTTTAAGTACTGGGCTCAATAACCAGATACCCTAAGGGTTGATCACCACCACCACCCCCATACCTTGTCCAAACCAAACAATAAAACAGGCATCCAACCCACCAACATGTATTAGCAAGAAAAAGTTAGTTACCACATTTCCATCATTGCGGCTTTTTAGTTTCTTTTCAATCTTCATGGGAAAAACAAAACCAAAATTATTTAATTTTATCAAGACAAAGTTAAAACACCTACTCTGTGAGACCTTGCTCCTGGCAGCACTGTTAAACAGGAGGACCACCCCAAGGTTTTGGTCTACACCGTAACAGGTCAGCTATGTGGCTCTAAGATCCAGTCTAAATTAGCCTCGTGAAGTAGCCCCAAACCCTGTAATACCAGCACTGGAGGAGAATAATGAGCAACTTTGTAGATTGAATTGGAGGCCAGCCTGGGCTACAGTGAGACCCAGTGACTGTTGTTTAACCACTACTTAATTGCAGATAGCTCAGGCTGGCCTGAGACTGTGTAGTCACTACCTTGTCTCTAAGTCTAGACTGATGTGGGAATTTAGGTGTCACTCCCCAGAGGTTGTCATTGCTATCTAATAAATAGCCCTGTCCACAAATGCAATTCACCCGCATTAATCGCTTCATCTTCGCGACAGGATCATTCTGCACAGACAGTAGTGTGCGGACTCTTCTTTTGGGAAGGGCACTTTGGACCTCTCTCAAGATTTTCTCACTTTTGTTCTCGACCGTTCTCATCTTTATTGCGTGGCGGAGGATGCGGGTGTGGCGTCTACGCCGACGAAGTTTACGTCCTGCCAGGGAAGCAGGAGGCTTCTTGGCACTGGGGTCGATGGTCAGCTTTCTCATGTCCTTTACTAAGTTTTCTGGCTGGGAGATTCCTACAGCAGAAGGTGAAGAGCCGTTAATGTGAGGTGCAACACGCTCCAAAGCAACACCCGGGGCAGACACCCACTCTGCTCAAGGCGCCAACCAAAAGTATTTCACGTGCGCAGGGCATGTGGTCATAAACCCCAGGCAGATAGATACCCTAGCGTTTGTGTAGCGATCACTGACTTCTTACCACATGCTGTTCCATATACTACATTGTTCCAGGGGCCCAACTGTCCCTTTCTAGGTTCAGAGTACTGAGACAGACCTGCGTTCAAGGACAGGAACTCACACTTCCATAGAATCTGCACCATAAGCCAATTATTCTGGGAATGTGGCTTTGCCCTCCAGGCTTGGGGGGCTGGAACTCTCCAAGAACTGGCTAACTTTCCACCTAAATCTAGTTTGAGTTGTCCCATGCTTCCTGTTGGACTCTGTGGAAAGGGGACTGTGGCAAGTCAATCCTGTTCTTCACATCCAAATCATTCGCACCCAGTGGACAGACTCTCCGCAAGTATCATCAAGGTTGAGTCACGCCATGGTAGCTCACCTCATTTCCAGGTTTGGGACAGACAGAATTATTGGCAGAATTTGGGTATAACCTGGCCTAAGCACAGGGAGTTTTAGGCCAGTGGGGGCAACAGTCTCAAAAATAAAGCTCCTAAACATACAGGTACCACAGGAAGCCACAGTTAACTGTCAGGTAGGGCAGGCACATCCAGGGTAAACATTTCTTTTCCTCTCAGCTCGGCTGAGGAAGGATCTAGAAGAGCAAGGAAGGGCTCCTCCCGAACCACGCCCATAGCCTGAGGGCCAGACGGCAAACCTGGAGGCTCTCAGGCACAGGAGCTACACCTGCACCAGCCGCCCCCTCCCACCACTACCAGCACGGAATATAGGGCTCAGCCATCCTGGGCTATTTATCCTGTTAAGCCATTCACCAGAAATGAAAATTTAGCTGGAAGGCCGCTCCCAGAAAGTGGTTGAGAATAAGAAAAAGTTCACGTTCAAGTAAAATTTTAGATTACTGTGTGGCTGGGCTGCAGCACACGCCTTTAGTCCCAGCGCGCAGGAGGCAGAGGCAGGCGGGTCTGAGTTGAGGCCAGCTTGGTCTACAGAGTTAGTTCTGGAACACCCCGGGCTACAGAGAAACCCAGTCTCGAAAACCAAAAGATTCCTGTGTTTAAAATATAAGCCTGCAGCAGGGCCGTGTTTAATCCTAGCACACTCTAGAGGCCGAGGCCGGTGCATGAGGAGAGTTTGAGGCCAGGTTAGGCTACAAAAAAGATCCAGGACGGGGCTGGAGATGGCTCGGGTAGGAACACTGCGCTACCAGAGAACCCAGGTTCAATTCTCTGCACCCACATGGTAGCTGACAGCTGTTACCCCAGTGCAGGAGATCCAACACCCTCCAACAAGACATACATGCAAACAAACAAACAAACAAAAAATCAATGCACTTAGAGTAAAAATTAAATAACTGAAAAAGAGTTCCAGCGTATATACCCAGGACTACTACTGTCTCAAATAAACAAAAAGGATTTCTGTGCTGAAACAAAGCAGCAACAAAAGAAAACACGGAAACCTGCCCACACCTTTGGTTTACATCGGGGAGTTGTAGGCCAGCCAGAGCTACACAGAGACCCTGCGTCTCCCATGGCAGGGTCCGGTAACCCATACTGGCTACTAACTTGCCTGCAACTCCTGGTCCCCCATCTACAAGTGCTGGGGTTCCAGGTTCTAGCTGCCTGCCCACCTTGGCAAGATGAGAGAGGATGGCCGCCTACTGACTTCCCCAAACCCCGGGGCCAAAAGGCTGGCCTACCCGAATCATCAGAGGAGTCTTGTTTATCCGTCTGAGGAAATTCTGGGTCCACGAGTGGGTCGAACACCTCCTCTGATGAGTCGAACACCTCCTCTGATGGTTCCTCCATGGCAACGAGGAGAAGCCTTGTAAGTTAGCTCCAAACAAATCTGGTTAGTTTTGGAAAAGACCAGAGGATCCAAACTCACTTGCAGAGGCGAAGTGAGCAGGTGGTGAGGTCTGGGTTCCTTTTAAACCTCAAGTAAACCAACCCTCCAGGCTATTTTAATGCTAATGAAGCATTGATTAAAGGATCCACCGAGTTAAAGGCAAATGCTGCCGGATAAACTATTCCTCTGATCTGCCCTAAACACTAACCCTGTACAAAAACCGAAGAAATTTTGGCCTGGTTTGGCGGCCTCCACCTTTAATTCCCGTTCAAGGGAGGCTGAGGCAGGGGGATCTCTGTGAGTTCTAAACCAGGCCTGGCCTACACCAAAAAGTTAGACTCTGTCAAAAAAAAAAAAAAGGGCTGGGCGGTGGTAGCCCACGCTTTTAATCCCAGCACTCGCGGAAGCAGAGGCAGGTGGATCTCTGTGAGTTCACCAAAGCTACAGAGAAACCCTGTCTCAAAAAAACCTAAAAAGAAAAAAAAAAAAGGACTGGAAATTTTATCGAGTCCCTCGTGGTTTCCTGAAATACCAGGGATTTTGTTTTGTTTATTACATTCTCGGAGGTGGTTAGTGATGGGATTTAAATGTTCTAGAATGAGCATGCCATTCTCCACTAGCTGCCAGTTAGTCCCTAATCAAGCTGATTAGGACGTTTCTTTGCCTGTCTCTTCTAAAATCTTGGGAGCTGTTGGCCTTGCGATGCTAGGGAATAAGCGTGTATGTACACTCTTAAGTAAGCTGACAGTTTATGGCAGTATATATATTTAAGCATGGAATTTAAACACATGTAATTGTGAATTGTTTCATAGATGACACATTTAATGATATATAACTCTTTTTTTTTTGTTTGTTTGTTTGTTTTTTGAGACAGGGTTTCTCTGTGGCTTTGAAGCCTGTCCTGGAACTAGCTCTTGTAGACCAGGCTGGCCTCGAACTCACAGAGATCTGCTTGCCTCTGCCTCCCAAGTGCAGGGATTAAAGGCGTGTGCCACCACCGCCCAGCCCAATAATATATAACTCTTTTGTTGTTCAAGACTCTGTGTAGTCTTGGCTATCCAGAAACTCAGTAGGCATCGCAGGCTGGCCTCAAACTCCAGAGATCTTCCCGCCTCTGCCTCCAAAGTGCTAAGATTAAAGTCATGCAACAACACCCCACTGCAACTTTTTAAAAAAGAGACACAACAACGAGCCGGGCGGTGGTGGTACACAACTTTAATCCCAGCACTCAGGAGGCAGAGGCCAGCGGATCTCTGTGAGTTCGAGGCCAGCCTGGTCTACAAGAGCTAGTTCCAGGACAGTCTCTAAAACTACAGAGAAACCCTGTCTCAAAACTCCCCCCCCCCCACAAAAAAAAGACATGACACAGGTCTCTTAGTAAGTGGCCCAGGATGATCAGGAACTTTTGTTTGCTTTTGGTTTTTTCTGAGATAGGATAGACCAGGAACTCACTGCATAGACCAGCCTGGCCTCAAACTCAAGAGAGCTTCCTCAAATTCCTACAACTCTTGTTTTGTTTTGTTCTTTCTTTTTGGTTTTTCGAGACAAGGTTTCTCTGTTTAGCAATGGTTGTCCTGGAACTCGCTCTGTAGAACAGGCTGGTTTCAAACTCTAAGAGATCTGCCTGCTTCTGCCTCCCAAGTGCCAGGATTAAAATCATGATCTACTACTGCCAGTTTTTTCTTTCTTTCTTTCTTTTTTTCTTTCTTTCTTTCTTTCATAGGACATTTTCTTGTTTGTTTTTTTTTTTTTTAAACAGGACAATGCCAGTTTTTTTCTTTAAGACAGGTACTTTATTTTGTGCCCTCAGGCAGCTTGGAACTCAACTGACTGGCTTTGACGTTGCAGGAATCCTCCTGCCTCTGCCTCCTCCACCTCCCTCAAGGCTGGGATCATATGAACACAATCCCAGCAGGATGGTTAGATCATTTTTTAATACTTCAATCAAGTAGTTTCCGAAAGACTTTATCAACAGGACCTGGGTAACTTCTTTGGTATGCAAATTGAAGCCGTAGCTCAGACCAGCTGAATCTGGTTAAGCAAATTCTCTAGCACTCTGCTCTAACCACCTCCGTGAGTCCCAGACTGGAGTCCAGGCCACCTGTGCTCGAGTTGAAGGCATACTACTTGCACGAGGCTGTGGTTTCAGGCCCCAGCCCTACCAAAGTAAGCAAGCACACAAACACCTGAAGTGCCACAACCTATCCGGTTCATAGTAGCTTTATTTTGATTTCTATCTTTAAGGTTCCATTGAGGTGTGTGTATGTGTGTGGAGGCCTGGAGCAAGCTGTGGGGGTGCGAAGTTGAACTCAGGTTTCCACGGCCTTCGCCTGCTGACTCAGCTCGTCAGCCCCGTGTTCTTTCTCGTGTGGCACACAAGATGCCGCACTTGCTAAGTAAGTTAACATGTTGATTTTTATGCCACCAGGAATGCAGAGAAGGGAATCTAAGAATGTAATGTCTTGTTCCATGTGAGAACATACATTTAAAAAAAATTCTAAATTGCGGCTGGGGAGATGGCTCAGTGCTTAAGAGTACTGGCTGCTCTTCCATAGGACTTGGGTTCAATTCCCAGCACCCACATGGCAGCTCACAACTGTCTGTAACTCCAGTTCTAAGGGACCCAACGCCCTCACACAGGCAAAACACCAATGCACATAAAATTAAAAAAGAATTTATGAATATGTGTGTATGTATATGTGTAAGAGTATATATTACGTGTTTGGAGTCAGGAGAGGGTTTCCTTCAGACCTGGAGCTAGAGTTAGGAGCCAATCCTGGGAATAGAATTCCTTCTCTCTGTGCTCTTCAGCCACCAAACCACCTGCTCAGCCCCACTGTTGTTATTATGCAGATTATAGGCTAAAGCTTGAAGGCTGGGAGGAAGAGCCTCAGGAAGACGCGGGGAGCGCATGGGTGTGGGCTTTGCAAACACTCCCTTTTGTGGCTTTTAAATCATGGCTCCTGATTTAGGAAGGTCCTGGGAGGTATGGAGAAGGAGAAGGCATAGCAGAGTGTGAGGCTGTGGGAGCACAGGGCTAGGACCCTCACATCTCAGCCAACCAGGGCAGAGAGCCCAGGGAGTCTTTACATTCCTGTTTGCTGCTTCTGTAATGTCTGCTGGCCCCGAACCGGGAGTGGCCTGTCCTGACTCCCTGGCCTCACTGCCTCGCTAGCACAGGGACTTAAGGTAAGGCGCCACCAAGGTACACTTACTATTTAGTTGTTTTGTTTTGAGACAGGGTCTCACTATTTGTGGTCCTGGTTGGTTTGGAACTCACAGAGATTTGTCTGCCTCTTCCTCCCCAGTGCTGGACAGAAAGGTCTGCACCACACCTGACCAAGTTATTCTTTTTTTTTTTTGAGACAGGGTTTCTCTGTAGCTTTGGAGCCTGTCCTGGAGCTAGCTCTTGTAGACCAGGCTGGCCTCGAACTCACAGAGGTCCTCCTGCCTCTGCCTCCTGAGTGCTGGGATTAAAGGGGTGTTACCACCACCTGGCAAATTATTCTTATCTAAGGAATTTTTCTTTAGTAAATGTGAGCATAAGATAGTTTCTGAAGCACAGGCAGGATGCTGGTTGATAAGATAAAAACATAGGGAGCAGGTTGGAGAGATGGCTCAGTGGTTAAGAGCACTAGCTGCTCTTCTAGAGGACCTGGGTTCAATTCCCAGCACCCACATGGTGGATCACAACTGTCTGTAACTCCAGCTCCAGAAAACCAGACAACCTTATGCAGGCAAAACACTAATGCTCATAAGTAAATAAACAATAAAGAGGAGAGAGGTAAAAAAGCTTCTCCCTCCAGGAAAACCTAAATCAGCTGTTCTTCCTCTTGCTACTACTGCCTCCTGAGAGTTTAAAAAAAAAAAAAAAAAAAAAAGGTCGGGCGGTGGTGGAGCACGCCTTTAATCCTAGCACTTGGGAGGCAGAGGCAGGTGGATCTCTGTGAGTTCGAGGCCAGCCTGGTCTACAAGAGCTAGCTCCAGGACAGGCTCCAAAGCTACAGAGAAACCCTGTCTCGAAAAACCAAAAAAAAAAAATAAAAATAAAAATAAAAAATAAACAAAACAAAAGAACATAGTTAGCTAGAGAGGTGGCATTTGCTGCTCTTTCAGAGAACCTGGGTCAGGTTCCCAGCAGAGTGGCTCACAACCAAGTGGGCTAGTTGGTTCCCTGGGGTTCAAAGCCCTCCTCTGATCCAAAGCCCTCTGTACCAGGTATAAATTTAAGAGCTCACTGTGTAGACCAGGCTGGCCTGACTCTCCCAGACAGCTGCCTACCTCTGCAAGTGGAACCCTGGAGCTAAAGGTTTGCTCCTCTACACCCAGCCCGAGGGCAAAGAAATCTCAAGGTGGGTCTTGGTAGAGATAAAAGTTGTTCCTGACTTTGTCCCTAAAAGTCCTCTGGTGGGAGTTTACACTTGAGGCAGGACGTAGGTTAAATTCACAGGTCACATGCTTTGCCTTAGGCATGATCCTTTGTTAGCATTCTGATTTGAAAATTCCCATTAAAATTTACATATATACTATCCCTGTATCATTTCACAGTGGGTTTATTAAATTAAAATTATTTTTAATTCTTTTTTTTTTCTCCCCAGAGACAGGGTTACTCTGTACAGCCCTGGAATTTGCTCTGGCCTCAAACTCACAGAGATCCACCCGCCTCTGCCTCCCTAGTGTTGGGACTAAAGGTGTGCACCACCACTGCCCAGCTTTAGTTTTTTTCTTTTTAATTGATTTTGGCCTTTTGAAACAGGGTCTTATTTTGTAGCTCTTGCCAGCTTCAAACTCCCAACAATTCTCCTACCTCTCAGCCTCCCAAATTCTGGGAACCACATGTAACCACTATGCCTGGCCTAACTTTCAAAAATCAAAATGGGCTCATGATATGTCTCAGTGGTACAGCATCTGTCAAGGATACATGATGCCTGGGATTCAATCCCAGGAGGAAAGAGGGGAGAAAAAGAAAGAGGAAGGAAACAGTCACTAGAAGTTAATATAAATAAATAAGATAAAGTATAAGGCTGGGTGGTGGTGGCATATGCCTTCAATCCCGGCAGGTGGATCTCTGTGAGTTTGACGCCAGCCTTGTCTAGAGAAGAGTTCCCGGACAGCCAGGGCTACACAGAGAAACCACGTCTCAACAAACATACATATATTAAATCAACCAACCCCTTGGTGCATGCAGTTCATCCCCCGGCACTCCAAGGTCAGAGGCAGGTGGATCTCTCAGAATTCAAAACTCGTTTAATCAACTAATTAAATTCCAGGTCAGCCAGGACTACACAGTGAGACCTTCCCTCAAACAAACAAACAAACAAAAAAAAAAACAGCAAATAACCAACAAATAATTAAGGCCTTTGGGTATGCATATTACCTGCGTACCCTTACCTCAGATCACGTCACAATACTCAGAAAGTGGTTATATTTCTCTTTATATTTACATAAACGTGTGTGTGAGTGTTTTCCTCTCCCTTAAACTAGTAAATCTTGGGGCTCATATCACTGGCCTCAAATTTAAGCAGAAGCAGTTCTTCCCCTTAGCATCCAAACTGTGGGATTATAATCAAGTGTCAGAATTCCTTCCCCACTCCCAGCCCTCCTGCGTGCATGTGTGTGTATGTGTGAGAGAGAGAGAGAGTGCCACAGATGTGGAGGTCAGTTCTCTATCACAGGCTTTAGGGATGGAATTCAGGTCTTCAGCTTTGTAAAGAAAGTACCTTTACCCTTGTTTACCCACTGAGTCATCTAGACACCCTGACACTCTCGTGAGGCAAGAACTTGCCAGTAGCCTTGGGTGTGAGTGCTAAAAAGGCTGGGACATGGGGCTGGTGAGATGGCTCAGTGGTTAAGAGCACTGACTGCTCTTCTAGAGGTCCTGAGTTCAATTCCCAGCAACCACATGGTGGCTCACAGCCATCTATAATGAGGCCTGGGGCCCCCTTCTGGCATGCGGGCACACATGGAAGGAATGCTACACACATGATAAATAAATAATAAAAAAAATAAAAAATAAATCTTTAAAAAAAAAAAGGCTGGGACACATCACCACACCTGGCTCCTGAATCTCCAAGGATGCCAAGAAGGCCAAACCTAAGAGTAAAGACCTCAAGCACCACCTCTTCCTTCTTCAACCCTCTTAAACTAGTCTGAGCAGTGGTGGCACAAACCTTTAATCCCAGCAGGGGGCGCGGTGGGGGCAGAGGCAGGCGGATCTTTGTGAATTCCAAGCCAGCCTGGTCTACATGAGCTAGTTCCAGGGTAGCCAGGGCTGTTACATAGAGAAACTGGGTTTTTTTTGTTGTTGTTTTTGTTTGTTTGTTTGCTTGCTTGTTTTTGTTTTTTTTTCTCCCAGACAGAGTTTCTCTGTGTAAAAAATAAGAAACTACTTCTAGGAACTAGAGAGATGGCTCAGTAATTGCTGGTGCAGAGGACAGGGGTTCAGTTCCCAATTAGCTCACAACTGTTTGTAACTCCAGTTCTAGGGGATCCAATGCCCTCTGGCCTCTTTGAGTACCCACACACGTGTGTGCATATAGACACACATATACATGAATGAAAAAAGGAAAAAAAACACTTAGCTAGGCAAAGATTAAAGGTACCTGCACTTCAGAGGCAGAGGCCAGCTGGATCTCAGTGAGTCTGAGGCCAGCCAGAGTGCATAGTAAGTAAGACTTGTCTCAGGAGAGAGAGAAAGAGAGAGAGCAAGCGCTGGGAGGTAGTGGACAGCATCTTTAATCCCAGCACTCAGGAGGCAGAGGCAGGTGGACCTCTGGAGGCAGGCCTGGTCTACAGAGCAAGTTCCAAGGACAGCCAAGGCTACACAAAGAAACCTTGTATCAAACAAAACAAAACAAACGGTGGTGGCTTGAGCAGATGTTTCTGCAATTTAAGGCACAGGCTGCTCTTCTAGAAGACTAAAGTTCGACTCCCAGCACCCACATGGTAGCTCACAACTTTCTGTAACTCCAGCTCCAAGGGGGTAGTTTCCTCTTTCAGCATGTATGGGCACTGCACACATGTGGTACACAGATGCACTTGCAGACAAAACACCCATACACGTAAAATAATAATAATAAAATAAATGCCAGGTATGTTGGCAACGCCTTTAATCCCAGCATTAGGAGGCAGAAAAGGGCGGATCTCTTGAGTCTGAGGCTAGCCAGGGCTACACAGAGTCCAACAATACCAAAAACCAACTCAATAAAATAAAGATAGAGAGGAGGAGAGATGGAGGGGAGGAGAAGGAAAGATACAGTTACTAAAGCAGGAATTGGCTCCTTCACAGTAACAGTGTTTCTGGAGGCTTCCAAGGCCCCAAGAGATGAGTACACTGAAGACTACTGGCCACTGTGATGCACACCACCTGTGATCTCAGCAACTCAGGAAGCCAAGGCAGGTGGATTGCTAAATTTGAGATCACTTTGGTCTACACAGGGCTTTCCAGGCCTATGTAGGCTCTGGAGCCAGAGGTGGTTCCAAAAAAACAAAAACAGAAAAAGCAAGCCTGAAAACAGCACAATACACAATCCAGATCAATGGGGGAATCAGCTAGGTAAATTATTGAACAGAGCAGGAAATTGAGGTGAGGTAATTAAGCGCAGCAGCTGAGAGAGGAACTCTGCTTTAGAGCGAGCGCCTCATCTTCTGGGCAAATGCCAACACCTGGGGTTTGATTCTAGCTCAAGGGGGAAAAAATCAAAACAACTGCAATTTAAGAGGTGGTGGCACATGCCTTTAATCTCAGCACTGGAGAGGCATCTGAGTTCAAGGCCAGCCTGGTCCACAGAGCTAGTTCTAGGACAGGCTCGAAAGCTACGCAGAGAAACCCTGTCTGGAAAAACAAAACAAAACAAACGAGAGAGAGAGAGAGAGAGAGAGAGAGAGAGAGAGAGCTTTTCATTGTTTTTGTTGTTGACAAGGTGTCACAATGTAGACCAGGATGGCCTGAAACTCCTGTGTGAATCAGGCCGCCCTTGAGCCCACAGAGAGCCCCCTGCCTCTGGCGCCAGTGCTGGGATAAAGATGGCATACTTATTATTATAATTTTTAATTAATTGATTAGCTTATATTATGCACATTGGTGTTTTGCCTGAATGTATGTCTGTGCGAGGGTGTTGGATCCCCTGGAACTGGAGTTATACACAGTTGTGAGCTGTCACGTGGGTGTTGGGAATTGAACCCAGGTCTTCTGGGAGAGCAGTCAGTGCTCTTCACCATGGCGCTATCTTTCCAGTCCCTGGCATATTTATTTTTAAAGTTAGTTCATAGGGCTGGAGAGAGAGGTTAGTGGGTAAAAGCATTTGCCACCACACCTGACACCTGAGTTCAATCACTGGGCCCCCCATGGTGGAGGATGGACATGCAAACACACACACATACACTCATGCGTGTTCTTGCACACATTTACATACATGCACATATACACATCATACACAAATGTAATTAAATTAGCTTACATGTTCTCTGTGTGTGAAACAATGTTTAAGGTCATTTACAGAAGCATGGGTGAGGGGTTATGTGTAGAATGGACTATATTAGTGGCTATAGTAAGAAAATGTCTCTCCCCTCCCCCATCACTTAAATGCTTAGACACCCCAGGGAGAGTGGGGCCAGGTGAGCTACTCCAGCTAGCTACATTACCAAACTATAAATCTTTTATTTATTTATTTTGGTTTTTCAAGACAGGGTTTCTCTCTGGATGGTGGTGGTGCAAGCCTTTAAGGAGGCAGAGGCAGGCGGATCTCTGTGATTTGGAGGCCAATCTGCTCTACAAGAGCTTTTTCTGGGGGCTGGAGAGATGCCTCAGTGGTTAAGAGCACTGACTGTTCTTCTAGAGGACCTGGGTTCGATTCCCAGCACCCATATGACAGCTCACAACTGTCTATAACTCCAGGATCCAGCACCCTCACATGTTTATACATATAGGCTAAAACACCAATAAAATAAATTAAAAAAAAGAGCTATTTCCAGGATAGGCTCCAAGGTTACAGAGAAACATTTTCTTGGAAAACAAACAAACACCCACAAAAAAACCATAGAGATAGGGAAGCCCTACCTATCCTGGTATGGTACAGGACACCTACTCCCTCTGTAGACCAGGCTGGCCTTGAACTCACAGAGATCCACCTGGCTTTCAAATCCTGGGATTAAACTCATATGCCACCACCGCCTTTAAAACCTGTGTATGGGTGTTTTTATGTGCAGTGCCCAGGGAGACCAGTACAGCACTCAGAGCCTCTGAAATCAGAATGACAGTTGTTTTTTGGATTTTTGTTTTATTTTCTGGTTTTTCTCTAAAGCTTTGGAGCATGTCCTGAAACTCGCTCTGCAGACCAGGCTGACCTTGAACCCACAGAGATCTGCTTGCCTCTGCCTCCCGAGTGCTGGGATTAAAGGAGTGATCACCACCACCACCTGGCTGACAGACAGTTGTGACTCACTATGTAGGTGCAGGAAACTGAACCCAGGACCTCATCAAAAGCAACAAGTGCGAGTTGGAGAGATGGCTCGGAGGTTAAGAGCACTGGCTGCTCTTCAATTTCCAGCAACCACAGGGGGCTCACAAGCCCTCTCTGGCCTGCAGGCACACATGCAGACTGAACGCTGTATACAGAATAAATAAATAAAGCTTTAAAAAAAAAGCAACAAGTGCTGTTTTTTAAAAAAAAATTATTATTATTTGACCTAGAGATTTATTTATTTGATTTTGTGAGACAGGGCTTTTCTTTTTTTCTTTCTTTCTTTTTTTTTTTTTTAAAGATTTATTTATTTATTATGTATACAGTGTTCTGTCTGCCTGCTTACTGGCCAGAAGAGGGCACCAGATCTCATTACAGATGGCTGTGAGCCACCATGTGGTTGCTGGGAATCGAACTCAGGACCTCTGGAAGAAGAGTCAGTGCTCTTAACCTCTGAGCCATCTCTCCAGCCCGAGACAGGGTTTTTCTGTGTTACAATCCTAGCTATCCTGGAACTCACTTTGAACACCAGGCTGGCCTCAGACTCACAGAGATCTGCCTGCCTCTGCCTCCCAAGAGCTGGGATTAAAGGCGTGAGCCACCACACCTGGTGAGTTATTTATTTATTTTAGTTTTTTGAGACAGGGTTTCTCTGTGTAAAAGTCCTGGCTGTCCCAGAACTCACTCTGTAGACCAGGCTGATCTTGAACTCACTGAGAACAGCCTGCCTTTGCCTCCCAAGTGCTGGGTGTAATGATCTGTCTCTTTAAGAGATGAGCCACGCCCACTCTGTCCCCCATCCGCTGAGGAAAGCTGATCTTCAGCTTCCAGCCTGAGTTCTTTCTCATTCTCCATCTTCCTCTCAGAGAGGCATAAGCTGCCTCTCCTCTCTCTCTCTCCCCTCTCTCTTCTCTCTCTCTCTCTCTCTCTCTCTCTTTGCTCTTCTCCCCTTCTCCCTTCCCCCTCCATAACCCCCTGAATAAATATCCAACCTCACTCTGCATGGCGTGCCTATCCATGTCTCTGTCTCTTGCCTGCCTGCCACGTATTTCCCTGCCTGGGACCAGCCACCGCTGTGAGACTGGCAGCCGTCTCTGCCTGGGACTTTCTGCTCTCAGGGCCCGCTGCCTGCCACCACATGGCCCGCTGCCACCACTTGGGGACCCACAGCATTTCTGCTGCCTGCTGCTGCCGGGAATCCTGCAGCATTTTTAATTTTTCCATTACACTGGGAATAAAGACATGTGCCACTACCACCTAGCTGATTTATTTATTTTTAAATTTTATGTATATGAGGGTTTTGCCCAAATGTATGTATGTGCATGTAGTACCCCAAAATCCCAGAAGAGGGCGTTAGATCCCCTAGAATTGGAATCACAGACTGTTGAGAGTCACCATGGAGTGGGGAATTGAACCCAGTCGTCAGCAAAAGTAGCAAATGCTCCAAACCACTGAGCCATCTCTGCAGCCCCTACTTGAAGTGGTTTTGTGTTTTGGAGACAGAGTTTCTCTGTGTAACAGTCCTAGCTATCTTGGAAGTAGCTCTTTTTTTGTTTGTTTTTGTTTTTCGAGACAGGGTTTCTCTGTAGCTTTAGAGCCTGTCCTGGAACTAGCTCTTGTAGACCAGGCTGGTCTCTAACTAACAAAGATCCACCTGCCTCTGCCTCCCGAGTGCTGGGATTAAAGGCGTGCGCCACCACCGCCAGGCCCGGCAGGAATTCTTAAAAAATAAATAAAACAAACTATATTTAAAACAAACAGGCACTGGGGAGGCACAGTCAGGTGGATGGTGAGTTTGAGGCCAGCCTGGTCCCAGCCAGTTCCAGACCAGCCAGGACCCTCTTTCGTCTATCTCTCAAGTGCTGGATTACAAGCATTTGCCCTCACTCACAGCTAAACTAAAGGGGGAAAAAGTAATAGAGGAAAATGGGCAACAAAATTAACAAAACAAATTTAAATAAGACCTGACATGATAGTACAGGGCTGTAATCCTAGTATTCCAGAGTTGAGGCGGAAGTATCACGAGTTCTAGGGCAGCCTGGACTACATAAAGGGGCCCATTTTGAGGAACAATGAACAAGCAGAAATTGGGGCACCCAGAGGGGGATGACATTTAGATGCTCTCAGTGGGACCCACATTGTGTCTACCGACTATGATTCTGACCCCAAGGGGAGCTGGCCTTAAACTAACAGAGCTCCACCTGCCTCTGCCTCCTGAGTGCTGGGATTAAAGGCGTGCGCCACCACTGTCTGGCTAACATTTTTCTTTTCTTTTCTTTGTTTTTAAAGGTTTTCATTTTTCAAAGATTTATTTATTTTTTATGTGTTCGGTGTTCTATCTTCATGTTTTCCTGCAGCCAGAAGAGGGCACCAGATCTCATTATAGATGGATGGGAATTACTAACATTTTTCTTTTCTTTCTTTTTTTTCTGGGTAAATTTATTTTATATCATATTTTCCTTTATTTTTTCCTTTTTTATGTTTATTTTTTTAAAAGAAATATAGCCATGGCTGGCCTGGAACTCAATATGTATTCCAAGCTAGCCTGGATCTCAGAGATCTACCTGCCTCTTCCTTCCAAATGCTGGGATTAAAGGCTTGCTCTCCCTCTTCTTGTCCCTCGGCTGGATACTGGTTGAGGGAGTCTGATGTAGACCATCCAGAAAATGTAGCCGAGCCATGTGTACCTCAGGATGACCTGGAACTCATGATCTTCTTGCCTCTGCCTCCTCAGTACTGAGATTATAGGCATGTACCCATGCCTGGCTTGGATTTGGATTTTTTTTTTTTGCCCAAATCAGCTTTTTATTAAACCAATCAGAGTGGCATATGTTCACAGTGTACAAAAACTGTGAACATTTTCCCCCCTTTCTGTCTAAATAAAAAAAAAGGTTTTAACTCTTAACACGGTAAAACTATACACAATAAGAACAATTATCAGAAAAGAATTACATTTACAAAAAAAAAATTTTGTCCAATGGATGGAGATAGAGACAGAGACCCACATCCACATTAGAACAATGGACTGAGCTCCCAAGGTCCAGTTGAAGAACAGAAGGAGGGAGAAGATGAGCAAGGAAGTCAGGGCTGTGAGGGGTTGGACCACCCACTGAGACAGTGTGCCTGATCTAATGGGAGCTCACCAAATCCAGCTGGACTGGGACTGAACAAGCATATGATCAAACCTGATTCTCTGAATGTGGCTGCCAATGGGGGCAGACTGAGAAGCCATCGATAATGGTACTGGGACTCGTCTCTTCTGCATGTATTGGCTTTTTGGGACCCTAGTCTATTTGGATGCACACCTTCCTAGGCTGGGATGGAGGGGGGAGGGCCTTGGACTCCCCACAGGGCAGGATACCCTGCCAGTCTTGTAAGGATGGAGCGGGAGGGTAGAGGGTTAGTGGCGGAGCGGGAGGGGAAAGGGAGAAGGGAAGGAAGTATAAATTTTTGAATGGAAAAATAAAATAAAAAAAAAGAATTACATTTACAACGTCCAGTCCATTTGCATTTGATTTGGCAAAGTCAGAAAAATACTCCATTTTTCTATCCTATCTTGATGAGTCCAGAGCTTTGTACCTAATTTACTTTCTATCATGACAAAGGAAAATTCTAACTATTATTATCTAGTTTTCAACTCTATCAAAGACCCAAGAAGGATGTAATATTACCTGAGTAAACAGGAAGTGCAGAGCAAACTTCCAAAATGATGAAACAACAGAGATATTTGGCTGCCTGGACAATTGCCCCAAAGTTCCTCTGCAATGTTGGGGCATCTGTCTTCAGCCTATGAGCCTAGAGTATCTGATAGACTTTTCTGTGAAGCAGTATTTTTGAAAAACTGTTCTCCCCTGTCTTGGAAAAGTTTGGCAGTTGCTTTCTTTTGTGTCCTGCTTGTCCAGTTTGGACATCATACTGTCAGCAGTCAAGGTAAGGGAAGTTTCTTGCCCAGTGGCTAACTTTTGCCACAAAGACAGCAAACTCCATGTGAAAGTTCTTTGATGCTTAACATCTTATCTGAATTAGATTTGTGCTGCCAGGAGCAGATGTGTCTAATTGTCATGAAAAGCCTTATGTTATTAAAACATCTTAAATGCCATATTCTGTAGATCTCTGAAGTGTTTGAAGACCCCCTGTCTATCTAAAATATATCTCTGTTTGACCTTGAAAACATACCTAACATGAATATAAGTTTGATTATTAAAGTTACTAACTACTAACCTGTATTTCTTTATTATTCCAAATAGTTTATAATAACTTTCAAGGACTAAAAATGTGCATTACATTGTTTTATTTTTGTTTTTTTTTTTTTGAGACAGGGTTTGGCTGAAGCTTTGTAATTTATTGTAATTTATTTTAGACCTAGCTCTTGTAGATCAGGCTGACCTCCAACTCACAGATCCACCTGCTTCTGCCTCTTGAGTGCTGGGATTAAAGGCATGCGCAGCCACCACCTGGCATTGCATTACATTGCTAAATGAGCTGCATAGGTACAATAACAAGAATAGAAATATATGTACAGTATGTTCTAATAAAAACAACCTTAAATTTGTATCAATATACAAAAATCCATACCAATGTAAAATATTTAAGACCAGTAGTTTCTTTTTAAAAGTAGATTCTAATCTATTCTTTTTATCCTATCATTTTTTTTCATGATATTTATTGAGCTCTACATTTTTCTCTGCTCCCCTCCCCCAAGGTCCCCATGCTCCCAATTTACTCAGGTAATCGTGTCTTTTTATACTTTCTACCTCCCATGTAGATTATATCTATGCAAGTCTCTCTTAGTGTCTATATTGTTGTTTAAGATTGTGGTTTGTAGGCTGGTTTTCTTTGCTTTATGGCGCCAGAAGAGGGCGCCAGATCTCATTATAGATGGATGGGAATTACTAACATTTTTCTTTTTTTTTTTTCTTTTTTCTTTTTTTCAAGACAGGGTTTCTCTGTAGCTTTGGAGCCTGTCCTGGAACTAGCTCTTGTAGACCAGGCTGGCCTCGAACTCACAGAAATCTGAGTGCTGGGATTAAAGGTGTGAGCCACCACTACCTGACTGGTCCTGTATCCCAGCCTAACATTTTTCTTAATGAGGAACTTTTTTGCAGCATTGGGATTGAAAAGCAGGGTCTTCAGTGTTGACTACTGAGCAACACTCCCAGCTAGTGTTGTGTAATTAGACTATGAGCTATAAAATTAGAAAACTTCACTTTAAGATTTATTTTTATTGTTTTAAATTATGTACATGAGTGCAGGTGTCTGCTGTGGCCAGAGGTGTCGGGACCCCTGGAGCTGGAGTCACAGACAATTATGAACCACCAGATATGGGTTCTAGGAATCAAACTTGGGACCTCTGGAAGGGTAGCAAGTGCTCTGAAGCCCCAAGCCACCTCTCCAGACCAAACTCCGAGAATTGTAATGAACTGAGCAAGGCAGCACATTTATAGCTTAGCCACAGCTCTTCTGTGAGGTTGAGGCAGGAGGATTACCTGAACCCAGGATTTTATGACTCCCCTGGAAAAGATAATAAGGACCCCCCCCCACACACACACATACCCATCTCTCTGAGACAGGTCTCATGTAGCTCAGGATGGCCTCTGACTTCCTATGTAACTGAAGCTGGTCTTGTATTTTGACTTTTCTATCTCCACTTCCTGAGTATTGAGATTACAGGTCTGTAATTATCCCCTACAAGAACTCATTTCTTTTTTTAGGAAGGAAGGAAGGAAGGAAGGAAAGAAGGAAGGAAGGAAGGAAGGAATTATAGGGCTAGGGATGCAGTTTAATGGGATGTCTGCTTGCCTAGCATGTACTAGACCCTGTATTCCTCCTCCCCACCCCCCAACAGACAGGGTTTGTGTAACAGCTCCGACTGTCCGGGAACCCTATTTGTAGTTCAGGCTGGCCTCAAACTCAGAGATCTGTCTGCTTCTGCCTCCCCAGTGCTGGCATTAAAGGTGAGCATCACCACTACCTGACTGGTCCTGGATCCCATACCATGCATTTTATCAACTAAATTCTGGTGGCAGGAGCCTGTAATCCCAGCACTGGGAGTAAGTAATATGTAGGCTAGATCAGAAGCTCAAAATTGGGCCGGCAAGATGACTCAGTGTGTAAAGGTGCTTGCCACCAAGCCTGATCACCTGAGCTCGATTCCAGGGACCCCCATGGAAGGAGAGACCAACTCCGGAGAGTAATCCTTTGAGCTCCACACCTGTACTGCGGCGTACTCACCCCACTCACATGCGCAATAAACAAACAAACAGATGTAATGTTAAAAGAGAAAAAAAGATTGAAGGGTCAACTTAGGATACATGAGATCCCATTTCAAAAAATATATACCTATATTTAATAAAAACAAAACAATATAATAAGTTATTCTCTACCATGCTCCCTTGCGCATCACAGACAAATTAATGTCTGTATGTTGAGTGAGTGTGCCTCCCTTTCCTACCTACCCTGTCCATTGCTGACAGACCCCACTGGTACGATTTTACCCCCCTGGGAGAGTAGAGCAAGAAGGGGGGGAAAGCCACGTCGGTAGGTCTTTTCACGTCCAATTGCCTCCTAGGAGGTGGGAAGAGAGCAATTCACACTTAATTACCTCCCGAGCTGACCAGCGGCGCAGCGGAGGCTGGACCGCAGAGCCGCGCTCCCCAGGGGTTGCACCGCACCACCCAGTCGGCCATGCAGTGTTCCCTAAGGCTTTCGACTCTCAGCTTCCTCCTGTTGTGTCTGGCACCGGGCCAGACATCCAAGTTTCAAGAACAGGACTTTTTGCAGTTTCTGGACTTGGAGAAAACGTCTTCACCTCGCAGGTTCCAACCTGTGCCTCGCATCTTAAGGAAGATCTTCCAGGCTCGAGAAGCCGGCGGGGCCTCGCAGGATTTATGCTACGTGAAGGAGCTGGGTGTCCGTGGGAACCTGCTTCGGCTTCTCCCAGACCAGGGTAAGGAACCCTAGTGTTTGTCAGGGAAAAATCTCAAGTGGGTGCTGTGCAGATAGAAAGAAGGGACAGAATGGGCACCTTGGCTGATAGGAGTCTGAGCTAGGATTTTCATATTCTGTCTCAGTTTTAAGATCAACCCAGGGGAAGGCGCGTGTTCTTGTCACCCGGGGCTTCTCCACGCTGGTCTAACCGTCGTTGAGCCCTTAGCAGAGTTTAACTCACTGTTGAGAGAGAGAGATTGGTCTCAGACCAGTCAGGTCTACGTTCTGAGAGCTACGAGATTACACCTTGGGTGGGTCTGAATGCAAGGTAGGTCGACCCCCCCATCTCCATTCTCCCTCTCTCTCACCTCTCTCTAAAAATGTGTTTGTGCATGCCTCTCGGCGGGGGGGAGGGGGTCGGATCCCCTGGAGCTGAAGTTACAGGAGGTTGGGAGCCGCCCAATAGCGTGGTTGCTGCGAACCGAGTTCTGGTCCTTTTAACCACTCAGCCATCTTTCTAGCCCTCTGTGTTACTTTCGTTGGATGCAAATGGCATGTCTTGCTTTTAATTAATTAATTTTGAGGCAAGGTCTTTTTGTGTAGCTCTGACTGTCCTGGAACTTGCTATGTAGATCTTAGCAAAATCTACCTGCCTCTGCTTCCCAAATACTGAGTGTTGGGATTAAAAGCCAGCAAATCTCTTGGTTTTTTACTTGTTTGTTTTTGGTTTCTTCAGGACAGGGTTTGTAAGCCCCGTGGTGGTGGCAAAAGCCTTTAATTCCAGCATGCAGGAGGCAGAGGCAGGCAGATCTCTGAGTTTGAGGCCAGCCTGGTCTACGGAGAGAGGTCCGGGATAGTCAAGGCTACACAGAGAAACACTGTCTCGGGAGAAAAAAAAAAAGGTGTGTGGGGCGTGTCTTTCTGTGTAGCCTTGGCTGTTCTGGAACTCTGTAAAACAATGTGGCCTTAAACTCAAGAGATCTGACTGCCTCTGCCTCCCCAGCGCTGGCATTAAAGGCATTCAATTTGATTTCTTTTTTTTAAACACAGACCAATGGTATCAATTTGAGCCACAATCACACTTTCCGTATGAACGTCTGAGTGACTACCATCTCCTGGTTTCTCAACCTGACCCCCTATGGATACACTAGCCACCTATTTTGAAAGTAAATTCTTCCAGCCTTCCGTCCTTCACTCCCCTACTTGATTGTTATTCAAAATAGGAGATGGTGGCTGAGCCAGCGCATTCCTGAGCCTCCACCTTGGCATTCACAGCTTCCTTCCTAGTTACCGTTTTTTTTTCTTTTCTTTCTTTCTTTTTTTTTGGGGGGGGGCGGGGAACACTACTTCGATCTGCAACAAAGTATGTCCAGGCTGGTCACAAACTTCAGCAATCCTCCTGCTTCAGTTTCTCAAGTGCTGAGATTATAGGCGTGACCCACCACTGAAGACCAAGGGTATAGTTAGTTACAGGGCAGATGAAGGGAAGACTTGGCTACGTGTTTGTCTCTGAAGCACTTAATGTATACCTACCTGGGAATGGCCTTGAGAACGTAGGTATCAAAAGCTAGCTGGTTTAAGAGTTTTTAGAGCTGAGTAGTGGTGGTGATACACACCTTTAATCCCAGCACTGTGGGAGGCAGAGGTGGGAGGAGCTCAGTGAGTTCGAGGTTAGCGTGGTCTATAGGGTGAGTTAAAAAGAAGTAAAACTCCAAGGCTGGTTTGAAGAGGGAACTGACAGAATTCCCATTGATGAGATTTGTCATGATGGAAGGGCCTCAAAGTCACCGGGCGGGGTGTGGGGAACAAGGGAGGGACCTGGAAGAGGAGGGAGAGCATTCAATAGATGGAAACAAAACAATATATGGAAATTCTAAGCCAAAGGGAGGGGAGGATTCCCGCCGAAGCCTCTGAGCATTGTTAAGACACTTCATTAAGTGGCTCAGCAGTAAAGAGCTCTCACTGTTCTTCCTGAAGATTCTGTTTCAATTCTCAGCACCTGAATAATGGCTCTCAATTGTCTGTGACTTCAGGCCCAGGGGATTCAACGCCTCTTGGGCATGGATGTATGTGGTGCACAGGCATACATGAAGGCAGAACACCCTTATCCATAAGTTAGTCTTAAGTTAACAGTGAGGACAAGGGGGCTGGAAAGATGGCCCAGACTCGCTGGGCAGTGGTGGCGCACGCCTTTAATACTAGCACTTGGAGGCAGAGGCAGGCAGATCTCTGAGTTCGAGGCCAGCCTGGTCTACAAGAGCTAGTTCCAGGACAGGCTCCAAAGCTAATGAGAAACCCTGTCTCAAAAAACCAAAAAAAAAAAAAAAAAAGAGAGAGAGAGAGAGAGAGAATTCTCTCTCTCTCACTCTCTCTGTGTGTGTACTATGCATGGTGGTAAATGCCTTTAATCCTGGCACACTGGAGACCGAGACAGGAGGATCATGAAGTCTAGAACAGCCTGGGATACTACACTTAGGAGACTATATTAAAGCAAAACAAAAAAAGTGTGTGTGGTGGGGGTGCTGGGCATATAGCTCAGCTGGCACAGTGCTTGGCTTGCCTAGTGTTCGTGAAGTTCTAGGTTTGGGCCCCTGCACAACATAAACCAGGAGTGTAAGAGTTTATCTGCAATCTCAGAACGCTGAAAGTGGAGGCAGGAGGATCAGAAGTTCTAAGTCATCCTTGGCTATATAATGTTGGGGCTGGGGAGATACCTTAGCCAGGAAGAGATGACCTTATTTCTGAGCACAAAGACCGAGTTCAGCAGTCCGGTACTACATGCCCACCTGTAATGCAGTATTCTGGGACTAAACACAGGCAGATCCCTGGGGGGCTCACTGGCAAGTCCGGCTAGCCAGATTGGTGAACTCTAGGTCAATGGGATCTTATCTAACAAGGTAGACAGCTCCTGAGGAATGACACTGGGCTTGGATAAAGATTGGGGAACCATCTTGCCAAGGGAGGGTTTGAATAGAACTCAGATCTATGTGCCTGTTGACACTTATCTCAGAGGTGGGTCTGAAGTACAAAGGGTTATTGTGATTCCTTTTTTGCTTCTAGGTTTCTTCCTTAACACACAGGAACCTTCCTGGGATGGCTCTTGCCTACAGAAGTTCCTCTACTTTAACTTGTCTGCTATCAAAGAAAAGGGGAAGTTGACCATGGCCCGGCTGACTCTAGACTTGGGGCCCAGGTCCTACTATAGCCTGGGCCCAGAAGTGGTGGTGCTGCTGTCTGTGGTTGACGAGCGCGGTGTGTGGGAGCGACCCCACCCTAAACCAGGCAGAATGCTTGCACTGCAGTCTGTCCCAGGGCCTCAAGGTCCTCTTCACTTCAACCTGCAGGATGTGGTTAAGGATCGAAACGGCAACGGACTGAAGAGTTTGGGCTTATACTTAGAGATTCTGGCCAAAGAGGACAGATACTCTGGGGGAAATTTCCAGGTTGAGAACACCTGTCGCCGGCTGCTGCATTCTCTTCATGCCTCCCTGCTGGTGGTGACCCTCAACCCTGACCATTGCCGCCCTTCTTCCAGAAAAAGGAGGGCGGCCATCCCTGTCCCCAGTGGGTCTTGTAAGAATCTCTGCCATCGTCACCAGCTGTTCGTCAACTTCCAGGACTTGGGTTGGCACAAATGGGTCATTGCCCCCAAGGGGTTCATGGCAAATTACTGTCATGGAGATTGTCCCTTCTCAATGGCCACATATTTGAATAGTTCCAACTATGCTTTCATGCAAGCACTGATGCACGCGGTTGACCCCAAGGTCCCCAAGGCGATCTGTATCCCCACCAAGCTGTCCCCCATTTCCATGCTGTATCAAGATAACGATGAGAATGTCATTCTCCGACACTATGAGGACATGGTAGTTGACGAATGTGGGTGTGGGTAGAGGAAGAAGAAGGAATGGTCTTCGGGTAATTCCTTTAATAAAACTTCCATTCTGGCCTATGACCTTTTGAATATGACATATCCATCATCACGTTTAATGTCCCCATAAATACACATATTTGTGTACTTACCATGGAGCCCTGGTAGTCTTAGCTGTTTTGTGCTCTACCATGCTCATACACATAACAAGCTAGACTTTTGTTCCAGGTCTTACTGTGTATCCTTTGCTGGCTTTGAACTCAGCAATCCTCCTGCCTCTACCTCTGGGATTACAGTTGTGTACAGGACCAAATACAATTTTTTTTAAGTCAAGGTCTCAATATTTAGCTACTGCTTACCCTGAACTTACTATGTAGACTGGGTTGGCCTCACGCTAACAGAAAGCTACCAGGATGTGTGGATCAGGCTGCCCTGTAACTCAACAGAGATCGCCTGCCCCTGCTTCCTTAGCGCTGTGATTAAAGCGTGCACCACACCACATGTATATCCAATTATGTATATGTAAACATTTAAAATTATAATGTAGAAAAACTCACATGACTTTTAAAAATATTTTTTCATTTTTATTTATATGAGTGTGAGCTTGTGTGAACCTAAGTGCATATGTAGGAGCCCCTGGTGGCCAGAAGAGGGCGTCATATCCCTGGGAGCTACTGGTGATCAGGAGTGGCCATGTGGATTCTGGGGTCTGAAAGTGGATCCTCCGAAAGAGCAGCGAGTGCTCTTAACTGCTGAGCCTTTTCTTTAGCCCCAGATCTCTCCTGTGACCTTAGAACTGAGATTAATTGCTCTCCTCACTAGCGGAGTCATGGACTTCTGCTGTATTTTGTTTTCTTGAGACAGAGAATCATGGAGTTCAGGCATTAGTCAAGACCCTTCATAGTCAAGGATAGTCTTGAACTTCTGACCCTCCAGCGTCCACCTCTCCCATGCTGGATTGTCCGTGTTTGCCACCACACCCAGAGGTCCTTGGCTTTGGTCTTCTGGAGAGGTCTCACTCCTTAGTCTAAACTGGCCTCCAAGTTTCTGAACCGCTGGGTTTATAGACCTGACTTTCCACGCCGGGCTTTAGAATTTCTTTCCCTATCTTTTTTGAGACAAGAGTCTTATTTATCCAAGGTTAACTTAAAACTACCTGAGGTAGCCCTAGTAAGGATGACTTTGAACTTTTTTTTCCTTTTTTTTTTAACAGAATCTTTTTAAAAAAATTTATTTATTTATTACGTATACAATATTCTGTCTGTGTGTATGCCTACAGGCCAGAAGAGGGCACCAGACCCCATTACAGATGGCTGTGAGCCACCATGTGGTTGCTGGGAACTGAACTCAGGACCTTTGGAAGAGCAAAGATGGCTCTTAACCTCTAAGCCATCTCTCCAGCGACTTTGAGCTTGTAACAGTCCTGTCTAAGGATGGGCATGTGTAGCTATGGGCATGTGCAGCTATGGGCATGTGCAGCTATGGGCATGTGCCACCATCCCTGGCTTGTGTTTGTGTGGCCCTGGGAACCATGCCAGGCATGTACTCTACCAATTGAGTAGAGCTTCAGTCCTCTTTGGGGGTTTTGGGGTTTGAGACAGTATTGTATATAATCTACTGACCTTGAACCTTTGATATCTTAGATGCTGGAAAGCTGGTACTGCAGATTCAGATCACCCTTGGCTTTGATTTTT
>PVIU01006453.1:79932-101677 GCA_004026605.1 Ondatra zibethicus
GCCTGTCCTGGAACTAGCTCTTTTTTTTTTTTTTTTTTAATTTGTTATGGTTTATTTAACTTTATGTGCATTGGTGTGAAGGTGTCAGATCCCCTGGAATTGGATTTTCAGACAGTTGTGAGCTGCCATGTGGGTGCTGGGAATTGAACCTGGGTCCTCTGGAAGGGCAGTCAGTGCTGTTAACCACTGAGCCATCTCTCCAGTCCTGGAACTAGCTCTTGTAGACCAGGCTGGGCTCGAACTCACAGAGATCCACCTGCCTCTGCCTCCCGAGTGCTGGGATTAAAGGCGTGCGCCACCACCGCCTGGCCTGCTGCCCACTTTCTTGATACAGGGTCTTACCGTGTAGTGCTGGCTTGAATGGAACTCGGATATGTAAACTAGAATGTCCTCAAACTTAGGGTGATCCTCCTGCCTCTGCCTTCAGTGCGTGAGTGCAGGGGTAAGAGACTTGTACCATCAGGGAGAGCTCACTTATTTGTTTGTTTGTTTGCAGTTGTGCTGGGACTCAGACATGTGCCACCAGGGTTCACTTATTATTGCATTATGTCCTAAGAACTGGGCTAATTTTTTTTTTTAGTTGATCAAAATTACTTACGCATATACACACAAACACATACACAAATACCACAAACACATACATATACACACACACAAACACACACAAATACCAAAAACACCACAAATATGTACGTATGCACAAAAAATACACAAATACCAAAAGTACACACACACACACACACACACACACACACCATAAACTCAAGCACACACAAATACCACAAACCCACACACAAAACTAAAACTAAGAGAAAAGATTGAGCCAGCCAGTCAGCGCCGTTCATTCCTCTGTGGCCTCCCTTCAGCTTCTGCTGCCAGTTTCCTCCCTGAGTTCCTGCTCTGACTTTGCTCAGTGAGGAACTGTCCCCTAGGATTGTAAGATGAAATAAACTCTTCCCCAAGTTGTCATGGCTGGAGTGTTTGTCACAGCAACAGTGTAAGAGGTCAATGAGGACACCTTTCAATAAAAGCTGTTAAAAGGCAGGGTGGAGAGATGGCTCAGTAGTGATGAGTGACTGCGACTAAACCCTGAGGACCAGAGTTCAGATCCCATCACCCATTTCACAAGCTTGGTGTCCTGCAAATACTCTAACCCTGGTTCTGAGGGATCCTGTACCCTCTTCAGGCCTCCACACAAGACATGTGTGTGTGTGTGTGTGTGAGTGTGTGTGTGTGCGTGTGTGCGTGCATGTATGTATCTACCTACTCCCCCACCCCCCACCTACAATCTTTTTTGTTTTGTTTTTGTTTTCGGATTTTCGAGACAGGGTTTCTCTGTAGCTTTGGAGCCTGTCCTGGAACTAGCTCTTGTAGACCAGGCTGGCCTCAAACTCACAGAGATCCGCCTGCCTCTGCCTCCTGAGTGCTGGGATTAAAGGCGTGCGCCATCTCTGCCACAGTCTTTTTACACACCGTTAATTCCAGCACTTGGGAGACAGAGGTAGACAGATATCTGAGTTGGGATCCAGCAGTTCTACATAAAGAGAGTTCAAAGACAGCCAGGGCCACATAAAAAGATCTTGCTTTGTAAAGAAGGCTGAGAATTAGAAAAGAATAAGAAGAAAAACAAAAGCTTTGATGGAAGGATAATGATTTTTTCCTTTTCCAGCAACTGTAGTTGGTTGATACGTTCTGATCCTGGATTCTTGTCTGAGCTCTGAGTTTCGTTTCCTCTGGTGTGCCCACAGGGGATGACTAGTTCCTAAGTGTAAGCAGCTACTTGGTATCTGTCCTCTGTAAATGAAGAAGGAAGTGGCATCTGGATTTTCATCCTCCACTGGGAGGAACCCCAAGGGCACAGGAATCGTCAGTTCTGCAGAATAGAAACTGATAGCATGAAATTTCAAATTAGTGAGATGGCTCAGTGGGCAGAGACTTCAACGGAGCCTATGACTTGTTCCCAGAATCCAGTGCTGGAAGAAGAGCGCTCACTCCAGAGAAGCACCTCTGACTCCTCATGGGCACTGTGCATGTAGACATGTGGGTCCTCTCCTTCCACCATATATGGGCCCTTGGGATAGAACTCAGGTCTTAAGGGTTGGTGGCAAGTGCCTTTACCCACTCATCCATCTTGCTGGTCATCTTTTAATTTTTTTGTTTTGTTTTTCGAGATGGAGTTTCTCAGTGTAGCTTTGGTGCCTGTCCTGGAACTACCTCTTATAGACCAGGCTGGCCTCTAACTCACAGAGATCCACCTGCCTCTGCCTCTGGCGTTAAAGGCATGCGCCACCACCGCCTGGCTCCCTATTTCTATTCTTAAATAAGAAATAGCACATAAATATTGGGACATTAGTGATTGTTCAAGAGTTTTCTTCTTTCTTTCTTTTTTTGGTTTTTCAAAAAAAACAGAGATCCGCCTGCCTCTGCCTCCTGAGTGCTGGGATTAAAGGTGTGCGCCACCACCGCCCAACTTTGTTTATTTTTATTTTTTTAATTATTTTTTGATACAGGGTCTCACATAGCCCGGGCTGACTTTAAAACTCACCACAGAGCCCAAGGGTGACCTTGACCTCTGCCTTCATACCCCATTGCTGGAATTACAGGCTTGCACCACCATTCCTGCCTGAGCCTTTACTTCCTGGTCATTTTAGTCTCTACTTAAGACAGTGCCGAGCACTTCCTCTATTATCAAGCACGCATGGATGCTTCACTTCCGCACAGAGAAACTGGAGTGTGTGTCTGTAAAGGTCGGACCCTGGCGAGCCAGCTATCAACAGCTGTCTCTGTCAAGTCTGTGTTCTGTTGATTTCATCATTATTTTTTATTGTTTTGTGGGTGGGGAGGAGACAGAAATGACTTGAAATATTACACATGACAAGATTCTCTCCTTGACTCCATTGGCCAGGCTTCCCCACCATCACTCCACGTAGCTGGTTTCCTGAGCTATAGTAACTCCCATGGGATCTCAGCGACACTGAATTTCCCCACTTTGGGGTTCAGAGCACTGGGCAGGAATTTGGCTGCGTTATCTGGCAGAATTGCGATCTTATGTCTGACTCAGCAAACGTTCTGCTGGGTTTGGCCAGATTGTCCCACCCTCCCTATCTGACCAGCCAGGATGTCTCAACAACTCCACTCTCCTTTCCCTCCTAGATGCCAGGGGATTTTGTAACAGCCCCTAGACCTTAGCACAACTGATCTCATGATGGAAGTGCATTCAGGCTGTAGACAGCACCACCAGCCAAAACTAAAACAAAGACCTAATGCATCAAAGTCCAAAGTTCTGGGAAAGTCTCTACTGCACTGACCTTGCTTTTTTGGCTTCTGCAGTTCTGTTCTGGCTAACTGTTCTTGTTGACTGCAGTGTGCCAATCCAGAAGATAGTTTTGTGCTTAAAAGCTCACCCTGAGAAAGGCTCAGGCCTACACTAGGATCCTGAACACCCAGTGTTGTCCACAGCTGGATAATAGAGACTTCTCTGTAGCATGGAGGAGCGGGCCGTGTTCCTGGCGCCTGGCTAGCTTATACCTGAAATAATTACACAGAAACTGTATTCATTGAAATACTGCCTGGCCCATTATCTCCAGCCCCTTATTGGCTAACTCTCACATATTGGTTTAACCCATCTCCATTAATGTGTATCACCACTTTACTGTGGCTTACTGGCATGAGTCTAACCAGCGTCCATCTCGGGCAGGAGAGCCGTGGCCTCTGCCACACTTCCCTTCTTCCCAGCATTCTGTTCTGTCTACTCTGCCCACCTAAGGGCTGCCCTATCAAAAGGCCAAGGCAGTCTCTTTATTCAACCAATGAAAGCAACACACAAACAGAAGACCCTCCTACACCACTTCTAATGGTTTAAATCCATGTCTGAGCAGTCTTCTCTGGTGGATACCCCACAACAGGGTCTTATCACCCAGATTTGCTTCAGGGTGAATCCTGTTTGGGACCCGGCTTGTAACTCAATGATGTGGAGCCTGCATGAAGCCCTGGGTTCAATTCCTGCACCCAAATCTTGTCTTTGTAATCTTCCCATGCTCTTTCTCCTCCATCACCCTGGTCCTCGGCACTTCAAGCTGCCTTGCTCCTTTTCCCTTGTATTTAAGACTGAGCGTTGCTGGAGAGATGGCTCCTGTTTCAGAGGTCCTGAGTTCAAGTCCCAACACCCACATGGTGGTTCACAACCATCTGTACTGAGATCTGGTGCCCTCTGCTGGTGGGAAGGCACACATGCAGGTAGAGCACTGCATACAATAAATAAATATTTTTTTAAAAAGCAGAGCTTTATTCTGATTTTAAGGTTAGTTATGTGTATGCAGATGTGCGTAAGTCAGACAACTTTTAAGAGTCAACTTGTAGGAGTAACAAGTGCGTCTTGGGGACAGCACTCAAGTCATCAGACAAGGTCGCAAGTGCCTTTCCCTGCTGAGCCATGGTGATGGCCCTCACTTTGTTTTGGAGAGAGGATTTCATTTACCCCAGACTGGCTTTGAAGTTGCAATTAATATATAGATAAGGGTGATCTTGAATTTAGAATCCATTTCCCTCCACCTCCCAAGCACTGAGACTCTAGGTGTTCAACAGTATTTCCAGTTTATATGGCAGAGGGCTTCATGGCAGACAGTCTACCAACTGAGCAACATCCTTAACTCCAGCTATAATTCTTTGTGAACAAAGATTTGCCATCCCTAGCTTTTACCTTTGCCCCATTACAGTACAATTTCTCATTCTGAGAAAGAACTCAGAGAAGTCCCATAGCCCTGGATGTCTTGGAACTCACTATGTAGACCAGGCTGGCCTCTGA
Source organism: Ondatra zibethicus (assembly GCA_004026605.1). Taxonomy (NCBI): domain Eukaryota; kingdom Metazoa; phylum Chordata; class Mammalia; order Rodentia; family Cricetidae; genus Ondatra; species Ondatra zibethicus. The sequence goes on from PVIU01006453.1 coordinate 84,737, forward strand.
CTCACAGAGATCCACCCGCCTCTGTGTGATGAGCATAGTTTAAAAATGTCTTTTAGATATGTAAAAACAGCTTAGTCAGGAACCCCACTACACCCAACGCTGCATCTGATGACCCAGTGATGTCCCTTAGTCAAGATAACCAGACACACGACTTGTACTCCATCCATGACGCCCACTGGCCAGTGGGTAAGCAGCGACCAAGACCAATGCAGTGTTCTGCACATCTTCTACTGGAGACACTGGAGAGATGCCACTCTGATCTGCCCTGCAACCAGAGAGTCTCCCCAAGGTCCTGACCCTCAAATCAGAGGCTTCTGTCAGAGACTAGACCTGACTAGATGAGATACATCACACAGGTGACCCTGGAGTGCAGGCCCTGTCTAAGCTGGTATAAACTCGCACACAGATTGTTGGAGCATATTGTCCTAGATCGAAACAACCTATTTCCAGAGTTTGAAATTCTGAGTTTGTGTTCGTTTTGAGATTGTGGCATGTGCCTCTGGTGTGGGACGCAGGGTGCTAGGAATCAGAGCCAGGGCTTTGGGCTTGCCATGCAAGTGCTCTACCTACTAAGCTCCATTCCCAGTCCCTTGACATTACAGAAGCAGAGGTGGGGGCTGAAGAATTGTTCAGTGGTTAGAGTACCTCTTATAGAGGACCTGGGCTCTGTTCCCAGCAACTACATGGTGACTTCAGTTTCAGGTATGCCCTCTTCTGACCTCTTTGGGCACCAGGAAAAACATAGTGCATATATGTATGCAAGCAAAACACTTATGCACATAAGATAAAATAACCTCATATATATTAGATTATTATATATTATACATATCATATATGATGTATCATATAACTATATCTAGATATGTTATGGATATACCTATATATAAAACATATAGATATATTCCATTGCATTAAGATTATGTATACACACACACACACACACACACACACACACACACACACACACACACACATATATCCTAAAAGAGTGGAAAGGGAACTGATCCAAGTTTGCAGGAAGCATGGGTGAAGCACCAAGGAGCACTGGAGAAACATGAAGTTCATATTTTTCAGAAGTTTAAAGGATGAGTAATGAAGTAGAAATCCCGAGAGATGTCAGTTTGCCACAGTTGAAGTATTACACCATCTTCTTTACCTTATTATACTCATCAATAAAATGTCCAATAAAACACACTTTGTTTAAGAACCAACCAACCAATCTGCCTTAGCCTGAGAACCAGAGCAGGTCTCAGATATGACCAAGATAGTGAGCACGCCTGGATTTCTAATGGAGATGTCTCTCAAGGAAAAGGTATTCAAGATTGATTCTATGGTGCCAAAAAGACCTTTGCTTTTTGGGTTCAGTTGGCCATAACAGCTGAACAACCTAAAGGCAGGTAGGCCGGCCAGGAGTGTTGTCTACTGTGCCCAGCCAAAGGCTGTTGCTTAGGCCCTGGCTAACATATGTCTTAATAGCTGGGGATATAGCTCCATTGATAGTACGCTTGCCTAACATGCAGGAAGACCTGGGTTCCATCTCCAAGACCACATGAGCCAGGTGTGAGGCACACAGCTGTAATGCCAGCACTCCAGAGGTGGAGGACTGAAGGATCAGAAGTTCTGGGGCACCATGGCTATAGAGTGAATGGGAGACTAACCTGGGGTAAATGAAATTCTATCTTTAAAAAGAGTCACTGCATTGTAGCTCCCTCTCTAGGACCTTATCCTAAGGAAGTGATTATCTAGAGATGGAGACATAAGGATCATACTTGGGACACTATTTACAATGCCTAAGCATCAGTTAAAAAAAATATCCCCCAGGTTTAGGGGGTCACACCAGTTATTCCACCGCTCAAGGTTGAGACAAGAGGATTGGCCGGAATTTTATGTTTCCTGAGCTTCAAGTCGAAAGACAATGAACACGATGAGTTTTGGCACATCCACCGTGGAAGATGGTCTGTACAGAGACTAAATAAAAGGGGGCTTTACATCGCCACCAAGAAAGCACTGTGGATGGCACTCATGGAGTTACTGGAAAAACAAGGGTCCCTTTTACAGCAGTCTCATAGATAAAAGAATTTGAAAAAATACAAACAGGAAACTTGAGGATAATTTTATTAGTTTAAGAGAAAATCTATACCCCAGGCAAGCTAGAGACCTCAGCAGCCGCTAGGTAGAGAGATATGGATAAGATAGTCTGAATTAATTTTTTGTTTGTTTGTTCATTTATTTTTCTTTTTTCTTTTTCTTTGTTTGGTTTTTCGAGACAGGGTTTCTCTGTGTAACAGTCTTGGCTGTCCCAGAACTCTCTTTTGTAGACCAGGCTGGCCTCGAATTCGCTGAGATCCTCCTTCCTCTGCCTCCGAAGTCCTGGGATTAAAGGTGTGCGCCACCACCCAGCAAAAGCTATGTACCAGTTACCTTGTTTTTGGTTTTTTTCTTTTCTTTCGTTGCTGAGGACGAAATTCAGGGCCTTGCACTCGCTAGAAAAGCGCTCTACCACTGAGCTACACCCCCCAACCCCAATTTTTTGTTTATTTCTTAAAAAAATACATATGTTGCCAGGCAGTGGTGGTGCATGCCTTTAATACCAGTACTTGGGAGGCAGAAGCAGGCAAATCTCTGAGTTCAAGACTAGTCTGGTCTACAGAATGAGTTCCAGGATAGCCAGGGCTACACAGAGAAACCCTATCTTGACTTGACCGACCCCCCACCCCCCATGTGTGTCTGGTGCTCACGGAGGTCAGGATAGGGTATTGAATCCCCCTGGAAACAAAATTACACATGATTGTTGCTGGCCTGGTAGGTACTGGAAGTTGAACCCAGGTCCTCTGAAGGGTAACCAAGTGCTCTTAAGCACTGGACCATCTCTCTAGGCCTGCTTCCTAACTTAGAAAGCAGGCAGTTGGAAGCCTGTGAGCAACTGCATGGCAGGGGGCACACTTAGAGAGAATGAGAATGTCACTGGAGAGTCAGGGTTCCCTGTTGACAGCTCTTAGTCTCGCTAATACACTAATTTCAACGGGACTTAGAAGCTGGCTGTGGTGGCACACACCTTTAATCCCAGTACTTGGAGGCAGAGGCAGGAGGATCTCTGTGAGTTTGAGCTTAGCCCGATCTACATATCAAGTTACAAGACCGCCAGAACTACATAAAGAGACTGCGTTCCTAAAAATCTAAATGAATAAATAAATAAATAGGATTCAGAAAGACCTTGAAGGCCATTTTTTTTTTCGAGACAGGGTTTCTCTGTGTAACAGTCCTAGCTGTCCCGGAACTCGCTTTGTAGAACAGGCTGGCCTTGAACTCACAGAGATCCACCTGTCTCTGCCTCCCAAGTGCTGGGATTAAAGGCGTGTACCACTACCGCCCAGCCATGAGCCACTTCTGCCTGGCCTTGAAGACCATTTTTTTAAAATTAAGTAATTTATTTTTATTTTATGTACATTGGCATTGTACCTGTATGTATGTCTGTGTGAGGGTGTCAGATCTTGAAGTTACAGACAGTTGTGAGCTGCTATGTGGGTGCTGGGAATTGAACCCAGGTCCTATGGAAGAACAGCCAGCGCTCTTATCCGCTGAACCATCTCTCCAGTCCCTAGGAGGAAGTGACTTTTCCTTAACAGCCCCTTGATAAGCTCCATCTTCCTGTGATATTTTACAACCTAGGAGGACATTTGTGATACTTTCGTTGCTAGTTTTATCAGGAGAGTGGGAGCTGAGGCCAAAACTGTAATCAAGGATGTGTGCATGGAGGTTCATCCTCAATGGCCTCCAACTCACAAAAGTGGGCAGACCTAAGGAAGCAGGGTTTGTGCTAGGAGGCAGGAATTCTTGTAGTGGCATTTCATTTATATTTTAATAAATAAAGATTGCTTGAAGATCAGAGAGTAAAGCAACCCCACATTGGGCACCATATGAAGCATGGTTAATAAAAACCCAGAGAGGGCTGGAGAGATGGCTCAGCGGTTAAGAGCACTGCCTGCTCTTCCAAAGGTCCTGAGTTCAATTCCCAGCAACCACATGGTGGCTCAAAACCATCTGTAATGAGGTCTGGTGCCCTCTTCTGGCCTGCAGGCATACATATGCAGACAGAATGTTATATACATAATAAATAAATAAATATTTAAAAAAAAACTCAGAGAGGAAAAATTGGGGTTCAACCCGAATGTCAGAAAAGCAAAACAGCTAGTCATTGACTCTTACCTCAACCTCAGTACAAAAATGGCGATCCTGCCTCCAGGAATCTCAGAATGAGACTGAGACTGAGAGCTGTCTCCTTCCATTTTATAATCCTCTCTAGGGCTGGGATTAAAGACGTGAACCACTGGGATTAAAGGCATGCACTGCCCAGTTTCTATGGCAACTAGTGTGGCTAGTGGGATTAAAGGTGTGTGTTACCATTGCCTGGTTTGCAAGGCTGACCAGTGGGGCTGTTTTACTCTCTGATCTTCAGGCAAGCTTTATTTATTAAAATATGAATGAAATGCCACTACAAATTCTGGGACAGAAGGAAAACACAAGCTAGAGTCATCTGGGAAGAGGAAACCTCAACTGAGGAAATACCCCCATCAGATTGGCCTGTAGGGATGTCTGTGGGCATTTTTTTTTAAATTGATGATTGATGTGAGAGGACCCAGTTCACTGTGGGCAGTACCACTCCTGGGGAGGAGGCCCTGGGGTGTATAAGCAGGCTGAACAAGCAAAGGCGAGCAAGCCAGTTAGCAGTACTCCTCCATGGCCTCTGTGTCAGCTCTTGTCTCCATGTTCCTGCTTGAGAGCCTGCCTTGGCTTTCTTCAGTGATGGCGTGTGACTTGGAAGTGTAAGCCAAATAGACCCTTTTCTCCCTGAGTCGTGTTGGGTCTTAGTGTTTATCATAGCAAGAGAAACCAAACTAGGATAAGACCCAGTGGGAGACGTAGGTCCTGAGAGAATAATCTCAATTCTGAGGGATGGTGCTGACTCCCAGAAAAATCGGTAGCCTGAACTTGACCCAAAGTTCTGACAACAGAGGTGATTGCTGTAGAGATGTATAGCACATTAACTTTTTTTTTTTAATTAGGGCTAAAAATTTCAGGAGTGGACTTAGTCATCCAGTTAACCTCCCTTCAAGAGCCCCAGACCAGCACACTAGTTATCTGACTCAGAGACCAAGGTCCAGCTGCTTTTGCACCTTAAGATGCCCCTCCCTTTTCCAACAGAGATATGGAGCAAAGGGCAAATGAGAGGAAGTAATAGGTGGAAACCACAATGTTCTTGCCAGGTCACGCTAAGGCCTTTCGAGTTCTAGAAACAGTTTCATTCTCTCTGACCTCTGTGCTGCCTTCTGTCCCAATCTTACTTGAACTTGAAGGAAGAAGAAAGCTTTGTAAATTTAGACGTCACCAGGAAATATCTGAAGTTTATGAAACATTTGAAATTTCATGCTATCAGTTTCTATTCTGCAGAACTGACGGTTCCTGTGCCCTTGGGGTTCCTCCCAGTGGAGGATGAAAATCCAGATGCCACCTCCTTCTTCATTTACATAGGACAGATACCAAGTAGCTGCTTACACTCAGGAACTAGTCATCCCCTGTCTATGCGGGTGACTGTGGGCACACCAGAGGAAACGAAACTCAGGCACACACTTGACAGAAGTCATCCTCGCCACATACGCTCTGGAGGAAGGAGTCCGGACATAGTGCAAGATGAGCTCTGAGACAGGTAAAGGGGGTGCCAGGTCCTGGCAAAGTATACAGCTGAGTTCTTTCCTCTTTACTTTGCTTCTTTCTATACAGATTTTTGTCATGTTGCCCCAGACTGACCCCCTAACTCCTGGCCTCAAGTGATTCCCCTGCTTCACTCAGCCTCTTGAGTATATGGGAATACAAGTGTCTGCTGCCATGCTTAGCTTGGGTCCATGGTTTTGAAGAGTGCATCAATTATACATGAGCATAGCCTACTTATGCTTGGATCCCTAGGTGATTTCCAACTTTCCTATTATGAGTAATACATTAATATTGTTTTTAAGATGAATTTCTATTCTGATGAGGTATTTATGTCTCCTAATGATTTTGACAGGTAACACTAAATCAATGTTGGTTCTTGGTAATAAAAAATTTAAGTTAGTTGAGTCTGGTGATATAGGCTTATAATTCAAGCTACTTGAGAGGCTGAGGCAGGAGAATTACTAGTTGAAGGTCTTTGGGCACTACAGGGCAAGTTCAAGGCCATGCTGGGTAATTTAGCAAGAACCTGCTTTTAAAAAAAGGTGGGAGAGCTGGAGGGGGTGCTCAGCAGTTAAGAATGTTCACTGTTCAGCCAGGCGGTGGTGGCGCACACCTTTAATCCCAGCACTGGTGAGGCAGAGGCAGGCAGATCTCTGTGAGTTCGAGGCTCAGCCTGGTCTACAAGAACTAGTTCCAAGACAGGCTCCAAAGCTACAGAGAAACCCTGTCTCAAAAAAAAAAAAAAAAGAATATTTGCTGTGCTTATTTGATTCCCAGTGCCCACATGAAGCTGCTCACAACTGCCTGTAACTTCAGCTCTAAGGGTTCCAATGCCCTCCTTTGGCCTCCACAGGCACCTGCACGCAAGCACGCGCGCATGCGCGCACGCGCGCACACACACACACACACACACACACACACACACACACACAATTAAAAAACTTTGTTTTCACTAAGAAAAGTAATGGTGTAGCTTAGTGACAGAGAGCTTGCCTAGAATATATGAGGCCCTGGGTTTAATCCCTCAGTCCTGCCCATATTTTAACCTGGAAAAAGTAAAACTAAAGCTAATTAAGAAAAAAACAGAAGTAGTAGCACATGGTCTGTATGCTAGCTGGCTAACTAGACAACGGTGAAATAATGTCAGCCAGGTGTGGTTATTCCCACCTGTGATCTTAGGAGTCTAGAGACTGAAACAGGTGGATTACAGGAAATTTGAAGCTATCTTGGGTAACATAATACGCTTCAGACCAGCCTAGGCTACAATATGAGACACCCCCTCAAAACAAACAAACAAACAAGCAAACAAACAAACAAACGGTGTGAGGATGTAGCTCAGTTTGACTAACATGCAGGGGACCCTGGGTTCCACTCCCAGCACCATGCACAGTAGACACGGTGGCTCACGCCTGTAATGCAAGCATTTGCAAGGTGGTATATGAAAAATTACAGGCGGGAGGCATGCCAAGCTTTGGAAGGAAGTTACCTCAGGTGAAGTGAAATTGGAGCGCACGCCCGAGACTGTTTTTATTATTGTCTTTGGTAGGGTTCAAATCTTTGGAGATTTAAAAAAAATTATTTATTGTTGAGACATGGTCTCCTTTAGCCTGGGCTGCCCTTAAACACACTGAGTGGCTGAGGATGACCTTGAGGCTTTCTGAAGCACAGAGATGACTATAATATTGTTTTGGATACATTTGCCTACTATTTAATTGGTTTGGAGCGGGACACAGAAAAGAGTGGAAAAAAACGAGGCTATATGACCTATTTATTATAAACAGACTCTCAGAAACAAACAACACAAGCCAGGGCAATGTTGGAGCCAGGGCAATGGTGGAGCTGTCTGGGAAGGAATGAACCCTTCCTTCTGTAGGCTTCAATCAGGGAGACAGTGGTTCTGATAATTGCAAATCAGATAAAAAAAAGCTGTAAGAAAAAGATCAAATTTGTCAGAAGCAAAAGCACCGTACTGTAGACAGATTTTTATTTTAGGTCACCAGCTCACAAAAAAATGACACAGAATCTTATTATTAATTATGAAAGGTCAGCCTTAGCTTAGGTTTGTTTCTAACTAGCTCTTATAACGTAAATTAACCTGTACTCTAAATCTATGTTCTTTTATGAGACTCGGTTGCCTTTACTCTGTACGGCCCATCCAGGTTCCTCTCCAAGTCCCTTCTGTTCCCAAAAGTCCCTCTTGACTCCTTTCTACCTAGTTAATGGCATTCAGCCCTTTATTAAACCAATCACAGTGACACATCTTCATGCAGTGTAAAGAAATATTCCACAACACCATATTCAACAGTTTACATATGGTAGAAGCAAAGTTCTTCCAAGGACAGTTGCCTGTGGAAGATGTAACCATGATGGTGCTGTGTAAATCCACTTTTGACCTTAAAATCTCCATCTCTGGAAAAACTGGAGAATAGACAGGAAGTAGCTCAGTATACAATTTACCAACAAGAAATGGCCAAAAAGGAAGAAGAGCAAAGAGTCTACTGACCAGCACCACTGTAGGGACACCCCATCTCAACTGTTTAAATAACCCACTGACCAGCAACACTGTAGGGACACCCCATCTCAACTGTTTAAATAACCCACTGACCAGCAGCACTGTAGGGACACCCCATCTCAACTGTTTAAATAACCCACTGACCAGCACCACTGTTCTGGTAGTAAGAACTGAGATGCATCTTTCATGGATGTAGGGCCTGTTTGTGTCTATTAGAAAACCAAGTCTGAAAATAGACTCTAATTTTGAATAAAGTATGTTCAGCTTGCACAGTACCCCCCAAAAAACTCAGAAAAAGATAGAGGGGAAAATAGAAAATGCTTGTAGAAGACTTTCGTAAAGTTCATCAATCAGGATTCAGTACTCTGCATTGCTAACCAACGTATTCTCATTAGAGCAACAGAGTCTGGAGCAGGAGATCCATAATCTGTATCTCATAACTTCCAAATTGAACCTCTTGGACCTTTGAGAAGTGACTTTCCCATTAGATTGCTTTTTTTGAGGTCAGATCAAAGTGTAGCCTAGGCAGGCCTTGAACTCCACATCCTCATGCCACAGTGTCTAGTAATTGGGGATGGGGGGTGCGTGCTGTACCGGCTTTGCTTTTCCAATATGGTTTGTAGATTTGGGAGACTAGAACGCGTTTCCATAGCAGCTCCATGTGGATTGGGTGTTATCTGACAAAGCCGTCTGTCTCTTGGTTCACAGGTCCTGCAATTGTTGACCCCACTCTGAGGTAAGACGTGCACAGTGCCTCCCAACTCAATCACACAGAGATGAACATTTAAGAATTATACAACTATAGTTTATTTTTTTAGTGTGCAAATTTGCTTGTCTTTATTAGATAGTAAAAAAGGACCTCAGCACTTTGAAGGGGACAATACTTATACTTACTGTAAAAAGAAAACAAGAGGATTTTTGAATATATACATATAAATGAGTTTATTTACTTATTTTATTTTAAATACTTTAATATTAATTAATTAATTTGTTTTTTTCGAGATAGGGTTTCTCTGTGTAGCCTTGGCTGTCCTGGAACTCACTCTATAGACCAGGTTGGCCTCAAACTCACAGATATCTGCCTGCCCCTGTCTCCTGAGTGCTGGGCTTAAAGGCGTGCGCCGCCACTGCCCAGCTCAATCCATGTCATTTTTCAAATAATGTTTTCTATATTAGCATTATTCTGGATATCTGGCTTTCACAGGCCATGCTCAGGGGTGCTGAGCGGGAAGTTGCATGCTCTCATCAGAAGGATTTTTAGTGGTGTCTCTGAGCAAGGGCAGAGGAGCCAGCTCCCTCCCATCCCTCTCCCATCCCCCTCCCATGTCTCGCCACCTTTAGGGAATGAGATAAGTCATCTTGCCATCACGCCTCTGTCATGTGGAAAATCATGTTTCCTGGTGACACACAGAAGTAAATATGAGCATGTTTTAATTATTTGTCTTTTCCTTATTTATTTAATCTGCCTTTGTGTGTTTTAAGAATCTGTTTTACAGTTGGGCAGTGGTGGCCCACGCCTTGAATCTCAGCACTCAGGAGGCAGAGATAGGTGGAACTCTGTGAGTTCGAGGCCAGTCTGGTTTACAAGAGCTTGTTCCAGAACAGGCTCTAAAGCTATATAGAGAAACCCTGTCTCGAAAAGAAAAAAAAAATAAAAGAATCTGTAACCATCTAACCAGCTACATACATCATTACCATTAAATTTATTTTGTTTTGCAACTTAGAAACCACCAACATTATGGCCCACTTAATAAAACAAACAAACAGGAAATTCCTTGTGTGAAAGGGGTTGTGGGTGGTAAAGGTTTAAAAAGCCAGGCCAGGAACATCTTCCTGTGTTGATGTTTTACCAGCCACTGTGTGCCTGGTGCCTAGAATCTGTCCATACTTGCAGACAACTGCCTGCCCCTGCCTCCTGCGTGCTGGGCTTAAAGGCGTGCGCCACCACTGCCCAGTTCATTCCATATCATTTTTCAAATAACGTTTTCCATATTAGCATTATTCTGGATATCTGGCTGTCACGGGATACTCTGCCCACTCTCTGCCATGGTCTTCTTCAAAGACTTATACAAAATCTTGGCAGAGTTATTGTCTGTCTGTCTGTCCGTCCGTCCGTCCGTCCGTCCATCCATCCATCCACCTATCTACCATCTCTCTATCTTCATTAAGCTGCCCTAGAAGCCAGAGTGAAATCAAAGGCTTAATTCCATGGTGAATCATTACTTCTTCAGAATGTTTTTCAAGAAAGCCACTATCCACCACGTGGGTGTGTGTTGGCTTTTTCCTGGTCCCCATGGGCTCCAGGTTCCTGGATGTGCCATTCTCAAGGGAACTTGAGTCTCTGTGCTGGGTCTGCCAAGGCCTGTATTCTGAGAGGTCAGGGGTAAGGACTGATATTTCTGTTTTCCCACCTGTGGTTTTGAGCAGTTTCTGCTGCTTCTTATTGAAGGCTCTTTCAGAAAAAGAATCAATTGATCAGTTTGTTGGTCTCTGAAAAACTGGCTTCTTCTTCTTCTTCTTCTTCTTCTTCTTCTTCTTCTTCTTCTTCTTCTTCTTCTTCTTCTTCTTCTTCTTCTTCTTCTTCTTCTTTTCAAAACAGGGTTTCTCTGTGTAACAGTCCTAGCTGACCTGGAACTAGCTCTTGTAGACCAGGCTGGCCTTGAACTCATAGGGATTCACCTGCCTCTGCCTCCCGAGTGCTGGGATTAAAGGTGTGTGCCATTATCACCTGGAAAAACTGGATTTTTATAGATCACTTAGAAATTACTTCAGCAGACTTTATTTATATATTTTAGCTTTATTTTATGTGCATGAATATTCTGATCCCCATGTCCTTGTCACCATATGAACGCCAGCTGCTGGACGAGGCCAGAAGAGGGTGCCTTATCCTCTAGAGTTACAGAGGGTAACATGAGCCTCCATGTGGGACCTGAACCCAGGTCCTCTGAAAGTGCTTTTAACTGCTGAGTCTTCTCTCCAGCTCCCGGACTTCTGTTGCTGTTGTTAATTGTTCTGGTTCTGCTGACACATCCTTGGGGATCTGAAGCTCTGCTCTCATGCAGAGTCCTGTGTAGTAAGAGGCGCGCAGGCTGCGTCCTTTCATCTGGCTCCCGGCCGCCGAAATAATTACATAGAAATTGTATTTGTTTAAACTCTGTCTGGCCCATTAGTTCTAGCCTTTTCTTGGCCAACTCTTACATCTTGATTTAGCCCATTTTTATTTTATTTTATTTATTTATTTTTTTGATTATTTTTTGAGACAGGGTTTCTCTGTGGCTTTGGAGCCTGTCCTGGAACTAGCTCTTGTTGATCAGGCTGGTTTCGAACCCACAGAGATCCGCCTGACTCTGCCTCCCGAGTGCTGGGATTAAGGGCATGCGCCACCACCGCCTGGCAATTTAGCCCATTTTTAATAATCTGTATTTATTACGAGGATGTGGCTTACCGGCATGAGTCTAACCAGTGTCCATCTTGGGCCGGAGAAGCACGGCGTCTGTCACATTTCCCTTTCTCCCAGCATTCCATCCTGTCTACTCCGCCTACCTGATTTTTGCCCTATCAAAAGGCCAAGGCAGTTTTCTTTATTCAACCAATGAAAGCAATACAAATGAAGAAGCATCTCCTACACCAGTCCTGACTTCAACTGGTCCAGATGGCAGTGGAGGGCGGGAAACTACAGGTTTTGTTTTGTTTTGCATTTTCACGCTTTTTCAGCTTAATCTCTAATGGTTGCTGTGATTGGGTATAACTCCTATATCTTTTTGTTTCTGTTTAAATTAGTATTACTGTTTGTTCAGGTTTTGTTGTTGTTTTGTTTTTCGAGATAGGGTTTCTCTGTAGCTTTGGAGCCTGTCCTGGAACTAGCTCTTGTAGACCAGGCTGGCTTTGAACTCACAGAGATCCGCCTGCCTCTGCCTCCTGAGTGCTGGGATTAAAGGCGTGTGCCACCACTGCCTGGCTCTAAATTACTATTACTGGAACAGGCCCCCCAGACCTTAGCACGACTGACGCCATGATGGAAGAACCATTCACGCACTGGAACCCAGCAGTGGGGAGCAACACCTGTGAAAAAGGGAACCCAGATCAAATCCATTGAAGTCCACAGCTCTGGGAAAGACACACTAACTTTGCTTCCTGGCTTCTGTAGTTCCCCTTCCGCCTAACTGATCTTGCTGACTGAGGCAAGTCAACACAGGATGTGGGTTTTGCACTTGAAAGCTCACCCAGAGAAAGGCCCAGAACCGTGCTTGGATCCCAGATACACCAGTGTAGTGGCTAGGAAATATTTCCTAAAGGCTTGGACCTGGTTTTCTCTGGTGGATCCCTCACAACATTACTGGAAGTTTTGGGGAGTCCATCCAGAGCCACCACATGTTCCTGGGGGAAATCTGGGTCTCGTCTTGGGATTGGATCCTTAGTCATGTTAATAAAAGGATTTAAGATGGGCTTAGAAAGAAGTACAAGAACAGTTACATGAGAGATTAAAAGAAAAAGCACAGAGCAGCCAAACTGTAAATCCCAGCAGCTGCCCAGAAGGGAAGACAGGGGAAAGAAAGAGAAAAGTTACCTATTTAAGTCAGCCTGGAGGTCAGCCACGCGGTGGGCAAGCAGCCACATGTCATAGAGGGGGCTGTAGAGAAAGAGCCACGCCTACCATGCTAGGGAAAGTGTGCTTAGGCTCTGACCAGCGTCCCGAAGAAAAAAGCAGAAGAAAAGCAAAACAAAGTCTTCCGGAGTCGGGATTAAATACATTTACAATAATTACGTTAGTTTATAATAATCTCATTATTAATGAAATGCAGCGATAGAAAGCCTTTGAAATTAAACTCCTGCCCTGGTCCCTCTGCTTGGTTGGAAATGGGTTCCTTCCCTACTTATTGATGTGCTAGTAAGCCACCTTTAAGGCTGTGCATTTCTGGGAGGATAGTCATTTCCATGTTCCCATTTTAGAACTCCCAGGAGCCCTTTGAATTCCTTGGCAAACATGGTAGTTCTGAAAATCCCCAAAACTTTGTCACTCGCAAACCCCGTTTCCACAGGGTGTCCTTGTTAAGTTTTAGATAATGCCTGAGAGCAGCCTCGGCCATACCTGGTAAGTGTCCTATGTTGGCCACACTCTCAGCCTTCCCCAGCCAGCTCCCAGTCCAGCCAGTGAGGAAACTCTACTCAGCAGTGTGTGAAGTCTGGGAAGCAAACACTCCTCCTCCTGCATCTCAGGCAACTTCTCTGGGGCTGGAGGGGTCCAGTCTGCACCACGGATCAAACTCCCAGAATGCTCTCTGTTGTAGAGCAAAGTAACACTCAGAAAGGCAGGCTGGCCCAACAGAACTTCTTGACATCTCTGGAGCAACTGCACAGGGGGGCAGGAATTCCAGAAGGAAAGCTGCGTAATCTTATTAAAGGGGTAATTACTCCTCCTATCCCTTTGACATGGTTTAAGGTACTCCTGCCTTACTAAGGGGGTGGTCCTGCAGCCAGGTGATCAACTAACTGGATTCATTCTTTCCTCCTCCTCTAGCTCCTCATCCTCCACCTGCTCCTCCTTCTTTCTGTAGCCCTAGATACATAGGTCTTTTGAGTTCACAGAGATCCTTCTGCGCCCTTTTTTTGTTTGTTTGTTTTTGGGTTTTGTTTTCGTTTTTTCAAGACAGGGTTTCTCTGTCTAACAGTTCTATCCTGGAACTCACTCGGTCGACCAGCCTGGCTTTGAACTCACAGAGACCCGCCCGCCTCTGCCTCCCGAGTGCTGGAATTAAAGGCGTGCGCCACCACTGCCCAGTCAGAGTCATAGCTTTCAGACAAGGAGTGCCAAACCAGAGGAACATCATTTGCCTCCCCCTAAACCCTTTTCTTTTCCCTCCCTCCCTCCAACTTCTCTTTTCCTTACATTTACTGTTATTAACCTGTGTGATTGGGGCAGGGGCAGGGGAGTAGACACATGCCATGGTGTGCCCTCCCTTTTTCTAAATTACATTTCAGTATTTTATGTGTGTGTGTGTGTGGGGGGGTGGAGTCACTTCTCTTCCCGCCTTCAACCATACGGATCCTGGAGATTCAACTCCGATCATCAGGCTCGGTCGGTGCCTTTACCCACTTAGCCATCTCCCCAGCTCCTGCTTCTGTTTTTAAGACAGAGTCATGCTGTGTAACCCAGGCTGTTCTTGAACTTGTCATCCTTCTGTGTCTGCCTCCTTAGTGCTGAGATTATATGTGCCACCACACCTGGCGATTAGAAAGATAAACTTTTCAGAGAGGAGGGAGCGGTATCTCGGTGGAGTACTTGCCTACATACACGAAGCCCTGAGTTCCAGCTGCAGTTCCAGTGTTGGGTAGAGGCAGTAAGATCAAATGTTTAAGGTCCTGCTGGGAAGATGGCTCATTGGATACAATGCTTGCTCTACTAACACAGGTACCCTGTTTTGGACTGCCGGCATCCTAAAAGTCAAGCCTGTTGGCATGTTTATGTAACCTCAGCACCACAGAGGCAGAGTCAAGTGGATCCAGGAGGCTTGCTGACCAAGAGCTCTAGGTTCATCGGAAAACTCTGTTGGGGAAAATGAGGTGGAAGATGCTAGAAGAAGATGCTCAGCATTGACCTCTGACCTATGCATGTGTACATATGAGCAAGTGCATGTGGACATATGCATGCAAACATATATGTACAGCACACACACACACACACACACACACACACACTAAATAAGTAAATAAATAAAGTAGAAATAGAACAGAAATCGAGGTCAGCTCCGGCTCCATATCAAATTCCTGGCCATCCTGGTTTAAAAACAACAAAACACGAGGGAAAAAGTTTCTTAGATTCCCTAGACTGCATGGGAGTCTTTTTGTGTTTCAGGAGAAGAATCGAACCCCAGGAGTTTGAAGTCTTCTTCGACCCCAGGGAACTGCGGAAAGAGACCTGTCTGCTCTATGAGATCAGCTGGGGCGGAAGGCGCAGCATCTGGAGACACACGGGCCAAAATACCAACAAACACGTTGAAATCAATTTCATAGAAAAACTCACCTCAGAAAGATTCTTTTATCCATCCACCCGGTGCTCTATCACCTGGTTCCTGTCCTGGAGTCCCTGTGGGGAATGCTCCAAGGCCATCACAGAATTTTTGAGCCAACACCCCAGCGTGACTCTGTTTATTTATGTAGCACGTCTTTATCACCACATGGATCCGAGGAACCGGCAAGGACTCAGGGACCTCATTTGCAGAGGTGTGACTGTCCAGATCATGACTGAGCAAGGTAAGAGCAGAATGGTCCTGAGGAAGTGGTGTTGGTGACGCTGGGATGAAACTCCAGAGGGGAAAGCTCAACATAAAGTGAGGAGGGACCAGTTCTGACCTTCACAGCAAGGGACTGATGAACAAAAGCCCTTCTTTCCTAGGTATCTCTGCCTCCAGCTCACCTAAAATGAACTTCCTTTTAGGGAGTGTGACCCCTTCTAGGAACAAATAGGCAAAGCCTTTGAGTAGTATTTATGCTTGGTGGTTGTCGCTACTGGGAATTGAAGCCAAAGCCTTGTACATGCTAAGCATATATGGGAGGCAGGCAAGCTCTATATACACTACTGAGCTACATCCCTGCTCTCCTTAGTTTTTATTTGAGACAGGGTCCTTAAGTTGCTATTCTGGACTTGCCACAGGCTAACTTTGAATTTGCAGTTTTCCTGCTTCAGCCTTCTGAATAGCTTGGATTGCAGGCATGAGACATTGTGCCCAAGTATGTATGTAAGTAAGTATGTATGTATGTATGTGTTTGTTTTCCGAGACAGGGTTTCTGTGTAACAGCCCTAGCTATCCTGAACTTGCTCTGTAGACCAGGCTGACCTCGAACTCACAGAGATCCATCTGTTTCTGCCTCCTGAGAGTTGGGATTAAAGCTGTGTGCCACCACCACCTGGACTCCAAATAATTTTAAATAATTTACCATTGCATTTGCTAAATGAGCCAAATTTTGCGTTTCTTTAGAGTATTGTTACTGCTGGAAGAACTTTGTCAACTACCCACCTTCAAATGAAGTTTACTGGCCAAGGTACCCAAATGTGTGGATGAGGCTGTATACACTGGAACTTCTTTGCATCATTCTAGTAAGTGATTCTGGCTTTCTGCTTTTTTCTGTTTTGAGATACGGTCTTATATAGTCTAAGCTGTTCTTGAATTTATTATGTAGTGGAGGATGACCTTGAATCCCTGATCCTTCTGAGTACTGGGATTATATTACAGTCTTGTACTACCACATTTAGCTCCCAAGTAAGTTCCTCCTCCTCTTCTTCTTTTAATGCGTCTCTGTGTCTTTATGAAGGGATGCTACAAGAGTTCAGGTGCCGGCAGAGGGTGCCCTGGAGCTGGAGATAGAGGTGCTTGTGCGCCCTCTGGCGTGGGTGCTGGGAACTGAACTCTATGAATGGATGTTACAAGAGTTCAGGTGCCCACAGAGGGTCCTCTGAAGTTGGAGACAGTGGTGGTTGCTGCCGGGATCAGCCTCAGCAGAGAAATGGGTCTCGAATCTGGGATGTCTGGAAGGCGAAATGAGTATTCAAACACAGGATTCTGATGCAAGCTGACAGGCTAACAGCTGCAGGGCAGCTTCTTCTTCTTCTTCTTCTTCTTCTTCTTCTTCTTCTTCTTCTTCTTCTTCTTCTTCTTCTTCTTCTTCTTCTTCTTCTTCTTCTTCTCCTCCTCCTCCTCCTCCTCCTCCTCCTCCTCCTCCTC
>PVIU01006454.1:0-63469 GCA_004026605.1 Ondatra zibethicus
GGAACTGGGCAGGACAGAAACCCCGACAAGTGCCCCCTCATGTTACACATGTGGATGCTGGGAGTGTGGGGTCCTCTGGAAGAGCACCCAGTGCTCTTAATGCTTGAGCCATCTCTTCAGGCCAGTTTTCTGACATAGATGTCATGACTGGTTCTGTTCTGAGATTGTTCAGCATGTTGGTTTCCTTGATTACAGATACAGAGTTCAGAGTTCTTCCTCCAGGTGGTTGGACGAGAGTAGAGTGACTGTCGGTTCATGGTAATCTGATGGCACTAGGGCCACTCACTTTACCCTGTTCTGTCCCTGGGGACTTTAGGACCAGTTCTGGTCCTGGTCTGGCTCCCCTTCTGTGGACACCAAGACAGCTCTGCAGCCAGCTCAGGGTCAAAACTAGAAGAGTGCTGGGTTTTGTTAGCCTTTCCCTGCTTTATCTACTCTTTCTCTCTCACATGGTAAGATAGGAGGATAGTGTTGGGGGGAAAATTCTTTCCCTGGTTACTGCAGCGTATTGAATTCGCCTGTGGTAAGATTGCCTAGTGAGACTAAAATGAGTCAAAGTGATTCCCAGTGCATTTATCTTGGTGATGAAATGTCATGCTTAAGTTTCATAAATATTAAAGTCAGTACGTTCTTCTCTCCACAGCTTTTCCTCTTCAACTTCTACCCTTTTGTGCAAAGATTTCTGCAGCCCCACCAGAGAGGTAACCTGTCTGTGTGTCTGATCCTTGGCCGTGACCTAATAAGAGGCTAGTCTGCTCTAGCATCATTAAGGACAGATAGCGTTATATGTTTTATATAGAGGAAGGAAAAATGGAAGGCTGAGGTTGGAGGATCAGGACTTCAGGTCAGCCCCAATCACACACACACACCCCTATTTTTAAAAAATAGTAAAGATAAATTCTTGCTTGCAAGTCTTTTGTAATGTAAATTCTCCTGTCAAAAATTCTAGTTTGGGGGCTGGAGAGACGGCACCTAAGTTAGGAGCACTATACTACTCTTGCAGAGGACCTGTGTCCGCTTCCCCACCCACATGGCGGCTCCATAACTGCAGGAGATCTTCTGCCCTCCGCAGGCACCACACATGCATGTGATACGCACACATGTGCAGGCAAAACATCCATATACATAAAATATAAATAAATTGTAAAAGAATTTATCTCGTTTTCCCCTTTAACTGTAGCGTTGTGGTAACGGGCCTTTATCTTACTGGTCTCCATGGTCCTGTGTACCTTCTCAGTTAGCAGTGACACAAAAGCAGGGAAAGATGGGTGCTGTTTTGCCCAAACAGGAAGAAAGTGGACATTTGAACATCTGACATGACCCTTGCACTGTAATCACTAGATGAAGTTGATAAGTGGCCTCTTTGAAGTTCAGAAAGTGACCACTGTCATTCAAATGAGTGACAAGTCAGCTTTGCCTCTTTCCCAAAGGCCTCCTTTGGTTTTTGGTTGATGGTGGCTTTTGATATTTTTTTTTTGCTTTTATATTTTTGAGAGACTCCCTGCACATGCTTGGCTAGCTTGCCTCTGGCATGCTCTACTACCCCTGGTTTGGTGCTTGTTTTTGAAGCAGGGTCCCTAGCCCAGGCTGGCTGGAACATCAGAGGGCCTCCTGCCTGGGTCTCTTGTGGGCTACACTTAGAGGCATGAGTCACATGCCTGGTCCAAAGGCCTTGTTCTTTCCATACACTATGCAGCCTCTTGGAAGAGAGTATGTTCACATATGTACGTTTGTGTTTGTCCAACAGATGTTTGTTTGGTTAGTTTGCTGCTGGAGACTGGATTTGGTGTGTAGCCCCAGCTGGCCCCAGTCGCAGGGTCCTGCTGTCTCTGCTGCCACACACAGCCCGCACAGAAAGCCCAGGAGCATTGCGCCTGTTAGACACTAAGGTCATGGTGACCATAAGGCAGAGTCCTTGACAGCGCAGTGTATAATATCCAGGTCAAGGGTTTGGAAGAGAAAAGCAGAGTAAGGGCAGTGGTGGGTATGGGGGCAGATGCTCTGTTAGACTGCGATCATGGAGGGCTGAACAAAGGACCTGAAGGAGCCAAGAGGTGAGCCCAGCAGATAGGTAGGGGTTGGTCTTTGGGTGAAGTAAGTTAAGTGATGACCATGTGATAACTGAGTTTGCTTGCCATGTTGCTGTAGTCCTTGAAGACAGATGATAATGTGTGTGCTTTCTTGTCTCTTGTGCTTTCAGAAGTCACAAAGATCCTTCTGTTTGCTGCACAAGCCTCTCATCACCTGGTGCCACCAGAGGTGAGAGCTCGCCATGACCTCCAGAATGGGGCATGGAGCGCACGGATCCAGTGTAGTGCGGTGCTGCTGCTGGGCATGGAGCCCACACACACACGGACCAGTGTAGTGTGGTGCTGCTGCTGGGCATGGAGCGCACACACACACGGACCAGTGTAGTGTGGTGCTGCTGCTGGGCATCTTAGGGCTTCTTCCCAGAGTTGCTGTCTCTCCTAGCCCCTTTCCATGAGCAGAGGGGACCTAACAGTTCATAGAAGGGGAACAAGCTGAGGATTTTGACTTTAACAACTAAATTATATGTCTAGGAAGGCCCAAGAGTATTTATAACTTCATGGTGATTATTATTTAATGCTGACAGTTCTTTGATTAACATTGAATTATCCTGTGTCAAAGCAAAGTTTTGTTTTGATATTGTCCTTTTTAAAACAATGTAATGGAATATGTGCAGTAAGAAAGCAGAAGCAGCCAGGCACTAGCACTCGGGAGGCAGAGGCAGGCGGATCTCTGTGAGTTGGAGGCAGCCTGGTCTACAGAGTGAGTTCCAGGACAGCCAGGGCTGTTGCATAGAGAAACCCTGTCTCTGAAAAACCAAACAAACAAAGCAGAAGCAGGGAGGGGAGATGGCTCAGTGGTAAGAGCACTTGTTCTTCAGCGACCCAAGCTTGGTTCCTAGAACCCAAGTCAGAGAGCTCACAGTCTGCCTGTTACAGCTCCAGCTGCTCTGGTGCCCTCTTCAGCCCCCAAGGCCACCAGCACACATGGCACACACATAAGTAAAAACAAGATTCTTTGAAAGGGAGGCAGAAGCTTGACTGTGGGAGAAAGGAAGAAGCAGAGGTGGGGGAAGGGAGGGCACTTGGGAAATGAAGGATAGCAAAGGAATGGCCCGAGTGTAATAGTGCCCACCCCACAGTGAACATGTTACTTTGTATGCCAACCTAAAACATGAATGTTAAAAAAAAAAAAAAGGAAAACTATGTTATAAGACAGTCATAAAGCTCAGTGGGTAAAAGTACTTACCACAAAACCATGATAACATGGGTTCAGTGCCTGAGCTTACTTAAAACTAGATGCAGTTGTGCGCATCTGTATTCCTGGCACTCCTGCCAAGAGCTGGGCTGTAGAAGCAGGAGACTCTTCGCAAAGAGTAAAGGCCGGCTGGCCTGGAGTGTTGAGTCAGTAGAAGCGAGAGGCCTGTTTCCGCGAGGGATAAGATGAGAACTGACTCCTGCAAGTTCTCCTTTGTCTTCCACACGTGTGCCCTGGTGTGCACACCCACATACTAAAATATCAGAATTTTAAAAAGGAAACAATGTCACAGGACATTGTGTCCACTCTGGAAACCTTTGCCTGAAGTATAACCCAGAGTACTGAGTCCCTCACTTGCCTGGGTTTGGTACTTAGCTCCCATCCTGGAGCTGGAAGGCTGCTTTCGCACTGACGACTGCTGTGCTCCGGAAGCAAGGGCCTCTCACCCGACTCACCTCTTTTTTTTTCCAACTCAGATCATTCAATCGTTGCTCATGACGGTGGCCAACAATTTTGTTACTGACAAGAACTCTGGGGAAGTCATGACTGTAGGGTACGTAGAGCATGTGTGAGACTGTGGGTGTGTTTAATAGACCAACATGGCAGTTAGAGCTGTAGCTTCGGCCTCCAGAAGAACAGTCTTCTCAGGAAGCTTTGTGTTTTCATTTTATTGGTCAGAATTCTAAGGAGGGACTCAGATCAAAAACACTTGTCCTTGTGATCAACAGGTGATGGTTTGCAGGGTGGTGTTGTGTCAAGGACTGTATACCCACCTGATGCTTCTCCTTCCATGAAGTTCTCTTACACTGGGACAAGTGATTGTTAGTGAGTCACTCTGAAGAGAGACTAGAGAACTTATGTAGCCTGTCTGGGTAACTCAAAGGGCTATGTGTGATACACTAAGCAGTTACTTTGTATCTCCCTTGCAAACTGATGCTGGGAGAACAGCCCTAAAAACCTTTAACCCTTCTGAGCTGACTTCCTGCCCTCTCTTTAGAGTGGTGAGCAAATGCTGCCATGATTTGTTGTGCCTAACACTGGTCCTTGTTATACTGGCAGAGCAAGTGTGACTGTTGGGAATGTCAGCCTGGACGGCTGTTCACGTTCTTTCTCTGCCACGCTACAGGTTTAGGGTCCTAAGCCTGTGAAATCCAACCCGTGTTCCTTTTGATTTTTGAACATAAAATTGCTCTTTTATTTTAAATTTACTTTTCCTTTTCCAGAATCAATGCTATAAAAGAAATAACAGCTCGATGTCCTTTGGCCATGACTGAAGAACTTCTCCAGGACCTGGCTCAGTACAAGACACACAAAGATAAGAGTGAGTCGCCTGTCGTTCTCTGTAGGCCCGCGGGCACAGTTGTCGCGCCTTTACCACTCAGTGGTCTTTGCTTCGGCATTTCTAATCAAAGGTGGTGTTTTACAGACGTAATGATGTCCGCCAGAACTTTGATTCATCTCTTCCGGACACTGAACCCTCAGCTGCTGCAGAAGAAGTTCCGGGTAGGTGAAGCGTCTTAGGGTGGTCTAAAGATTGTGGTCAGATGTGAGGGCAGTGCCTGCTGGTCACATGATAAATGAGCGATGCTTCCATGGGGAGTGTGTGTGATGCGTGTGGTTCTGTTCTTCAAGCTTAGGATGCCATTGATTGAATTCCTTGGTCCTCAACCCTTGTGACCAACACGTGCTCTGTGATGAGGGCTGAGTCTTAATAGTATGCTGCCTTTTGTCCTTGACAGTGTTGATGCTGTCGGCAGCTGATGCCCAGCCCAGCCAGGGGCCGCCTCTTGGCAGAGAGGGAAGCTTGGTAGCGCAGAGCTGGAACTGCTGAGACTTAAAGCCGGGGCAGTTATTCTGTACAAAGCCAGCTTCTCAGTTAGATCCCAAGGCAGCGAGAAAAGTGAACTGTTCTGCCGGGGGTTATGCTGTTGGCCTGACGTGTAAGCAGGTTCCTCTCACCCTAGAGGGCCTTTCATTATGAACGTTCCTTTGAATCTAAGCCTCTTATTTTTAAATAATTTTGTCTTGTAGGGTAAACCTACTGAAGCCTCCATTGAAGCAAGAATACAAGAATATGGAGAGTTAGATGCTAAAGATTACATTCCGGGAGCAGAGGTTCTAGAGATTGAGAAAGAAGAGGATACAGAAAATGATGAAGGTTCATTTCCCTTTCCTTGCCTTGCCTTTTGCTGGGAATTGAACCCAGGTTCTCACTTCTGCCACAAAAGATCTGGCCCCTGAAGCTACCTGGCAAGATCAGGGTGCTTATGAGTGGTTGTGTAAATGCCGGACCAAAGAGCTATGATACTCTTGTATCCTGGCAGCCTTTTTAATGAGGTGTCTTCAGGTTCTTTTATACCCAGAAGCCTTTTCTGTACTCCAAGTCACAGGAGTTGTTTCTCCTACGTCTTGAGTACACTGGGTGAGTAGTCACACACATGCTTCAGGCTCCAGTTAATGTCTAGGCACAGTTCTGATGGACAGCAAGGGGATGCTGGCAGGCTCTCCATGATCAATGAAGGCTGTGTTTTCTGGCACGTGACTTAACTGAGAGTCTGTCCCTCTTCGAGCTGTAAGAATTAGATAGGTAACTGTTAGGTTTTGGCTGTTAATAGATACTTGCTCAGTGCTGGTTTCCCACTCCTTAAATTAACTAAGTCGATGTGATAGTAGATGTCTCCCAGTTGCTGGTCAGTGGAGTAGCTGAGGTTCATGTCCTTGCTTTTCAACATTGCTGATTTAGCTCACCTTGCTGTGACTGCTCTACCTGAAGAGGTAGCTGTGTCAATGAGTTCTCTTCCACACAGATGGATGGGAGAGCGCCAGCCTCAGCGGGGAGGAGGAGGATGGTGAATGGGTTGACGTGCATCACTCTTCCGACGAAGAGCAGCAAGAAATTGTAAGTCCACGTGATCTCTGGTGTCACTCTGTTTGCCAAGATGCCATGTTTGCTGGGCCATGTTAAAATTTAAATGACTGAGCTGTCACTGAAGCTGGTAGCCATTTTTCCTTTTGGCTGTACGCTTTTCCAGGCCAAGAATCTGGACAGCACGCCCATGGAGCTGGACAGCATGCCCATGGAGGAGCGGAAAGCCAGGGCTGCGGCCGTCAGCACAAGTCGGGTTCTAACACAGGATGACTTCCAGAAAATCCGCATGGCTCAGATGAAGAAGGAAATGGATGCTGCCCCCGGGAAGGCCCAGAAAAGGAAATACATAGAAATTGATAGCGACGAGGAGTCCAGGTGAAAGTGGCCCATACCCAGATCTGTAGTAGCTTGCTGGCAATGGGAGAAAGCATCAGGGGAAGGAGTTCACCATTGTTTTGTATTTTTTATCCTCACCACAGGGGTGAATTGCTGTCTCTTCGGGACATTGAACACCTTCATAAAAAGCCCAAGTCTGACAAGGAGACAAGACTAGCAACTGCAATGGTGAGTGGAGCATACCCTGCCCATTGTAAACAGAAGGTGGATAGAAGGGATCTTAATCCCCAGTGTGTGTAGCTGTAAACTTCCTGGTCCATGCCCTTCCCCCCCCCCCCTTTAAAGGTATAATTAACACATAGAGTTGAATTAGGTGGTTTTTTGTTTTGTTTTAAGGCAGGCAGGATCTTACATAACCCACACCCCTGGCTGGCTGGCCTAAAGCTTTAGTTGAGGATGGCCTTTGGATTCCTGACCCTCCGCCTCTACTTCCCAGGTGGTTTACAGACCTGTGCCTTGCTTGGTTTATGCAGTGCTAGGAAAAGGACCCGAGCCTGTGCCTGCTAAGCAAGCAGTCTACCAGCAGAGTCACGTCCCAGCCCTGATTAGAGGAGAGCTTTTTTGGTTTTGTTTCTTGGTGTAGTTTTTGTTGTTAGAGACAGGGCCTCTCCATATAGACCAGGCTGGCGTGGAGCTCAGGTCAGCCCTCGCGTGCTGAGATTAAAAAGGTGCCCTCCACACCTGACTGTGAGATGAGTTTTGACAACTGTATTTAACCATGTGACTACCCCCCAGAACAAGGTGTAGAGGACAGAAATGCAGCCCTACGTGCTCATGGGTCAGAATGCTTAGCACATTTATTAAAGCAACAGAGAAATGTTGTAACAGTCAGAGTCGGCCTGCGGCTTGTGCTGTTGCTGTTCACGTTCGTGCAGTGACCATGCGTCTGCTGCTTTCCTCCTCACTCTCGCATTCTGTGAGTGGAGACCCACGTGGGCAGTTAGAGCCATGTGCTCTCTCCTCTCCCACCATGCCAACACCAGCTCGGCCTCTGGAATTAGACTGAATCAGGACGCTTCTTTTCACGGAGCTCAAGCCTTGTCTCTGTTGGGTTGTGTCCTAGGGAGCAAGAACTTCACTTTTTCTTTGTCTTGTCCTTGGCATCAGACAGAGTGATTAGATAACGCTTGAGGTGTGTTGTTCTTGAAGAAATACTAAACACTAATCTCTTTGTGCTAATAGGCAGGAAGGACAGATCGAAAGGAATTTGTGAGGAAGAAAACCAAAATAAATCCATTTTCCAGTTCCACAAATAAAGAGAAGAAAAAACAGAAGAACTTTATGATGATGCGATATAGCCAGAATGTCCGCTCAAAAACCAAGCGCTCCTTCCGGGAGAAGCAGGTGGGTTCCACGTGGGCCTGAGTCCAGCAACATAGACAGCTATTTTTTACAAGAGGGCTGCCTCTGAGGACCACGGGCCAAGTGTGCTTTGGAGTCCAAGGGAGCACTCTGAGGCTGGGAGCAGTCAGGGTGGGATTGATAGGGTCGCCATGTGACCTGTGGGTGACCCTGGATCATCATCTCTGAAGTAAAAGAATCAAGCTGGGTCCCCTCTGAGGTCCTTTCCCATGCTAAAGTGGCTCCCTGACCTGTGAAGTAGATTGATTGATCAAGAAGCACTGCTCAGCTCACAGTTCTGGTGAGTTGTGATTTCTATGTTCTGTCTCAGAAAGCATCGTGCTTATAGCCTGTGGGATTTCTGTCCACTGTAGCTTAGCTGGTTTGCTTGTCCATTCTGTTTTAAGGCAGGGTCTTACTGTGTGCTTTATAGTGGCTTGATCTCAGCCAGACTGGCTTTGCTCCAGCCATCTAAGTGCTGCTTCATGATTGCAGGCGTGTGCTGCCATGCATGGCCCAGCCATGCTGCCCGAGTGGCCTGCTTAGCTCAGGAACAGATTGACACGGTGTGTTTTCCTCTGAAGCAGCTGTAGAGGATCAGTCCCAGGCTACACAGTGTCAACCATATTTCCTGGTAGCTAGGCATCGACAACCTGCCAAGGCTGGGGGTAGTGGCCAGCTCTCTAGACAGCTCTGACTGCGTGGGTGCCACCACCTAAACTCTACCTGTCTGTTTTTATTCTTTTACTTATAATCTGTACTTAACACATGTAGATAATAAAGCAATGACATTTCTAAATACGGCTCTAGATTTTGCCACAGAGTTGACTTAAGTTCTGTCCTTGAGAGCCTTCCTAACATCGTAGGGTGGAGGAAATGGCAGCCACCCTGTTGGCAGCCTTGCTTCTGCAAGCTTTAATTTAGCTCGGGCCATCACTCCCCACTTCCTGTTTTGTAGGATGCCGCTTCTTAGCATGGTAGAGAAGTTGAACTTTGATCCTCATCAGTGCGTTAGTAAACATTTCTTTCCAAATAGGAGAAATTCTAAGACTAAATTAAGACTTCACCGTACACATTCAAAGCTGTTGGTTTAAGGCGGCTTCTTCACTCTGCAGCTCTCTTGCTGCTTGAACTGACAGATGAATCAGCATTCCTGCCTTTGTTTCCTTGCCTTGCAGTTTCTTCGGGGTTTACTTGTTATAAAACATAACTCTTGTTCCTGATTTTCCATATTGTCTCAGCTGCACCTAGACCACTACTGTTTAAACTGAACATAAGAGGCATTAAGTCAGCCGGGCAGTGGATGCGCACACCTTTAATCCCAGCACTCAGGCGGCAGAGGCAAGCAGATCTCCATGAGTTTGAGGCCAGTCTGGTCTACAAGAGCTAGTTCCAGGACAGCAGGGCTACACAGAGAAACCCTGTCTCGAAAAACAGAACAAAACTAAAAACAAACAAACAAAAGCATCAAGAATTAAATTATTTTTAAGTAAAGAAGATGAAATTAATTTTAATAGTATGCCTTGTTTTATCTAAAACATGGAAGTAATTCTAACACCTAATCAATATAGAAGTTATTGAGACGTTTATATTTGTGTTAACTAATTAAACCCAGGGCCCTGTTTGGACAAGTAACTTTGTTCTGACTGTTTCTATTGCCGCAATTTGCCTGCGGCTCCTGTCACATGCTCAGCAGCCAGAATCCCTGAAGCTCCGGGGACCCTGGCACCCTCTGAGAAAGGGCAGCTTGCTTCACCCTGTGGGCATTTCACTGTGCGGAACAGGACCTAGAAGCCTTGCTGCAGAGCCAGAGAAGGGCCTGGAGAGACGATGGTGTCTGAGGGAAGGGGCTGAGCTGTGTGCTGGGACAGTGCTTGGCCTGCAGCTTAGCCACTCAGGACCTCCGAGTGACACATGAGCGGCTCCTGTGAGTGAAGTACAAATGCAAACAGCCAGCCAGACACTCTCCTCAGCCAACCGGCTGCCATTCTTCCTTTTCTTCTTTAATGACCTAACAACTCCACCTGCATACGAGGAGATTGAAACTCCAGCAGGAAGCTGAAGGCATGGAGATGTAAAATCCAGAACTTTAGAACGTGTAGATGTGGAGCCAGGTGACAGCTAACCTACAATGTTCTTAGTACGTTTGAGACAGCGTTTCAGATGAGTGTGAGCCCAGACTGGCCTTAAATTTCGTCTTTCTGACTCAGCCTGCCAGGTGCTGAAGGTGTGAGTCACGATGCCTGGCTTCCACAGATGTCTGCTAAGCACAGCACACGCTAACACACACCTTAGTGAAGTAAAGCCAGGGTTAGTGTTTGGAATTAATGGAGATGTGTGCCTTGGCCTTGCTTGCTGTTACTACTTAAAACTTGGACTTGTTAATAGCCTTTCGTATTCTGGTTGTCTGGGGAGGGTTAAGAATCTTGAGGGACATCTGTGCCTACAAGTGCTGAGCAGAGCAGAGAAGCGCTGTGCGCCATCCCTGAAGTCAGCTGATGCTGTTTCTGTGGGAAACGTAAGGTCACTGTAGACGTTGGTCTGGTCTTTTATTTATTTATTTATTTATTTATTTATTTTGGTTTTTTTGAGATGGTTTTGGTCTTAAACTGGATCTTAACGATCATCACAGGAGCCCCCTTCCTGTGGCTGGAAGACAGTCGCTCCAGCTAGAATGCACTCACTGCTGCTTTCACTTCACCTGATACGTTCCTGACACAAAGTGCTTAAGGAAGTGAAAGACTGAGAGCCTGGGTTGTAAAATCTTTCAAGTTAAGAGCCTGGATTAACTAGGAAGAAATGTTTGTTTGTCTTGAGCCCAATACTCAGAGTTTTGACCCCTTGCTAATTCTTCAAGTCTTTGCCATTGAAAAGAAGTTACAGTGGTGATGATGGTAAGATTGTGTTACTGGCTGGTACTGGCTGGCAGTGGTCGCCTTTCCCCACCAAGCCATCTGGTGAAATACTTAACTATGTGACATTTTTAGGATGGCTATTGACCTAGTGTCTGTTAACTATGGGCTAGTTGGTGTAGCAGATATTACTGTTGACGTTTTCTTCCTCTTGTCTTGCAGCTAGCACTACGAGATGCACTTTTGAAAAAGAGGAAAAGAATGAAGTAACAGAGCGGCATGTTATCCAGCTCCTGCCAGCGCCAAGTGTGTATTGACATGCCGAAAATTAGTAAATATTTGCTTACATTAAAAGGTCAAGAGACACTATATTTTGGAAACCACAGTAGCATTTGTAGCAATTTGGTATTTTTAATTTGGAGGTGGGGCTGGTGGGACTGTGAATGTAAATAGTAGCGGTGTTAAGATCTCCTTTCTAACTCAGCAATAGCAAGTGCCTACTAATTGCTGCATGCACAGCTGAGTGAGCTGAGCCCCCACTGAGGGCAGGTGTGTCTGCCGTGTTTATAGTGAGCTTGTAAGTAGTTCCTTGTGCCTGTTGGTCCAGATTCCTGGAGTCGCTGGGCTCCTGGACTAACTGCGGGATGGGAGTCATACATGCTCTTCAAACAGGACAGTGTTACAAGAGTAAGAGGTTCTTACTTGTAAATAGGCTTGCCTGCTGAACAGGCTCCTGCTGTACAGACCATGTTGTTTTCTTCTTTCTTTTCAATGTTAAGAGTCGGCTAAGACCCATTTTTAAAATTGCCTTAAGTCTAAATAGTGATTTTGAAATATCTAGCAGGGTGCAGTGGCACACACCCTTAATCCCAACATTCAGGAAGCTAAGGCAGTAGGTTCATGGGTTTAGAACCAGCTTGGAACATACTTAGTTAGTTCAAGGGCAGCCTGGGCTGCATAGTGAAACCCCAACCAGAAACACAGACAGCTTTGAGCTTTCCGTTTGTGCGGCCTCTTCTCTGCCGTCTGTTGCTGGGGTTTGGTTGTTTGTGCAGCCTACTCTTTCTGTTCTCCGCTGTCCGTTGCTGTTGGGGTTTGTTTTTGTTTTGCTGGGGATCAACCCCAGGTCCTGGTGTTTACCACTAAGTGGATTCTCTGCCTCTGAGAATTCCAGCCCTGAGTGCCTGTTCTTCACTGGTTTGATCAGTTCCCTTCATTCTCAACCAAAGCTTACACGTTTTTAATGTCATCTAGGTGTGTGCAGTGGACAGTCATGCTTGAGTCCCATGAGTCTGTATGCAGGCTGCTGGATTTAGAAATAGTCTGGTGTCTTTTGCCTCAGCCATCTTAGGTCATCCTCTAATGTCTGTGCTTGGACACGTGAGAGTTAGCCAATAAGGGGCTGGAGATAATGGGCCAGGCAGTATTTCAGTGGATACAGTTTCTGTGTAATTATTTTGGGGGGGTTAAGCTAGCTGGGCACCGGGAACGTGGTCTGCTCACCTCTTACTGCACAAGAGTCCAGCTGCAGCCTCTTCACTCCTCCTGCCCCACCTCCCAGCTACTCACTGCCATATCCACTTTCTGGGCTACTGGGGTCATACTCAGGCCTTGGCATTTTAAATCCACAATGCCAGCTCATTACCTCTATGGCATTAGCAGATTTCACTGGTAAAGAAGCGCCGGGCAAGACAGTCTCAGCTCTTTCTGTCACATCCCTGTGCTAGTTAGGCATCTCCTGTAGTGTAGAGGGTACAGGTACAGTTCATGCTTGACCCTGATTTAACCCCGCCTGCTAAGGCTGTCTTAAATGTCACACCACCCACCTCTCTTTTAGTCAGTTGTGTTTTGGTGGTTTCTCCCCCTTTCCTTCTTTTTTTCTTACAATAGTTAAGTTGCTGTGTTTATTTTAACCGTCAAATCCAGTGTCTAGGCAACTAGTTTAAAATACATGTTGACTGTCCACTGTGGTGGTTGTGGCTGCACATACTGTATTTGTGTTGTGGTGAAACTCTTAGTCCATTGAAGGAAATACAGTGTTCCATGAAGACAGAGCTGTGCTTGGTCAAGATCTAGTCACTTGGCAGTAGGCACACACTGAGCCTTCACACTGCACCCTAATCCATGTGCCCGATGCCCACGGTGGGCGGGGCAGCACTGCAGAAAACCTGTTCTTGAGTCCTGTGCTTAAGTTGTGATATCTTGGTATAATTTTTAGAGGTTATAGTTAATACAAATTTTGTTTTTATTTATATTCTAATTCATTGAAAATTTGTAATGTATATAGAGTATTACATTGAAATTTCTATTTTAACTAAAACATTTGTTTTGAGTGTTCTGTTTAATCCATTTTAAGTAACCTATTTTTAAACTGTATATAGACAATGGTGCTCTCCCAAATAGCCTCCTCTCATTACTCCCTTCCCTGGTTTTGGAGTATGTTTTTTGAGATTTAAGAAAGTTTAACCAGACATGGTGACATAACCTATAATCCCAGTACTTGGGAGAATGAGGAAGGGCAGGGAGTTTATGAGTTTGAGACCAGTCAGGACTACATAGCAAGATAACAAAACCCTGTCTCAGGGAAAGGGACATGAAATGAAGAATAGAGAGATCTGGACTACAAGAAGGAAGTTGGCAGCACCTGGAACGCTAGGTCAGGCCCGGGCTCCAGGGGCCGCTTTCCTGGTCGTTTTCATCTCTGTTGTAAAGGTGCAGAGGGAAGCAGAGGCCACCACTGCTTCTGCTGCAGTTAATCGCATGCACATAGAGCTCTATGTGTTATTTTCTCTCGCAGATTCTGCTTGTATGTTTTATTAGGCTAAGGTTAAAGTATGCAAAGTATTTCCTGTATAATCTGGTATACATGTGGGAGATTATAAAAAACATGCAGAAAATGTGCCAAATCTTCTGGGGGTGGGGGGTGTTGGGATCGTGTGTAAGATGTGCTGTCTTTTACTTTCTGAGTCTTGCACGGTGTATGTTTTTACTTATGTCATTGTGTAAGAAACAGAGAGACATGAGAAATAAAGGTACATGGAGAATCATTCTTGTAAAATTTCTCTGTAATTAGAAGGAGGCTGTCGTCACCCCCCACCCCTGGGGGTTGCTGGGATCAAATGAAGGACCTCGTGCATGTGGATCAAGTAATCTTCCCCTGAGCTACACTTCAGGCCTGGACATGCACCTTAAACCCCAAGGACGGTGTGATTTAAAAGCATCCAGAGGTGTTTGTCTCCCCTTCCTCATTTTCACCCTGGCGTCCTGGGGTCTAGAAACATTCTCTAGTACCGTCACCATCTCTCAGTTCTGCCAGCAATACACAGTGTTGTCAAAGGTGCCATTTGCTAGGGCTGGAGACGTGGCTCAGTGGTTTACCATTAGCAGGGACTGGAGAAGTGGCTCAGTGGTTTACCATTAGCAGGGACTGGAGAGGTGGCTCAGTGGTTTACCATTAGCAGGGACTGGAGAGGTGGCTCAGTGGTTTACCATTAGCAGGGACTGGAGAGGTGGCTCAGTGGTTTACCATTAGCAGGGACTGGAGACGTGGCTCAGTGGTTTACCATTAGCAGGGACTGGAGACGTGGCTCAGTGGTTTACCATTAGCAGGGACTGGAGACGTGGCTCAGTGGTTTACCATTAGCAGGGACTGGAGACGTGACTCAGTGGTTTACCATTATTAGCAGGGGCAACAAACATGGCTCAGTGGTTTAGAGCACTGGCTGGTTTTGCTGATGACCTGTGTTTGACTCCCAGCACCCACATGGTGGCTTATGATTGTCTGTAATTCCAGGGGATCCAGTGCCCTACACGAGGGCACCAGGCACATGCATGGTGTGCATGCATACATGCAGACAAAACATCCATACATGGAAGAAAAAAAATAGTCTGTTTTTTAAAGTACCATTAACATGGTTCTGATGGGGAAAAAATGGCTTACAGTTTGCACAGGTCAAAAACATTATAGACTTTAGCACAAACCCACTTTGAGATTTTCGTCAAAGAAAATGATCAGAATATGGCAAGAGCCACAGTTTTTTCTTTGAACTCTTATATGAAAGCATGCATTGTGGTCATTTCGCTGCTGGCAATGTAATATTACATGGCAAGAATAAATAGAGCATCTCTAAAATACAGGCAATATCTGCAGTATAGTCAGGAGGAATAGTGATCACATTCTCCTTCCTCTTACCAAGAAGTGACAAGGAAGAAGTGACTTGGGAAGGATTTATTTAGATTCCCAGTTTGAAGGACACAACTTTGAGGAAGGAAAGGCGAGGCAGTAGGCAGCTCCCTGGTGCTAGTGTGTGGCCAAGACATCTCATTCCAGAAGGCAGAGGAGACAAGACTGGAGCCTCCATGTACATCAGCTCACTCCTCCCACCCCTAACGCTCCTCAGCTCCACAGCCGCCACTGCCCGTCGGTGAGTCTGTGAAGAGCATTTCACACCCACGCCGTCACAGTGAGACCATAAAGCAACAATTGCTACTGGACGTCATCTTAAGCTAAGGTACAAGCTGGATGTATACCCACCTGTAATCCTAGTACTCATGAATTTAAAGGCCAGGCTGGGCTACACAGACCTTTTCTGGAAACATACACAGGAGGTATGCACACTGGTAATGTGAAAAAAGATAAGCTGGTTTTTTGTTTGTTTAGTATTTAGTTTTTCAAGAAAGGGTTTCTCTGTCTAGCCCTGCCTGTCCTGGAACTTACTTTGAGCCTCCTGCCTGGCTTCCCACGTGTTAGGCCACCACTTGCCTGAGGTTAAGCTGTTTTTAAAGCCGCATATGAGACATATAAAGTGATCTTAAGGCTTTTTTGTATTAATGTCTGAAATTGGAATGTGTTTAAGTTCTTGCATCCTTGTGACAGTCTTAGCATATTGTCCTTGTTTGCACATCCAGACTTGGTCTCAAATCTCCAGCTGTCGCCTTTAAGACCACACAGGCATTAGCATCCAACCTTGGGGAATGGGGCTTAGTAGCTAGTCAGAAAATACAGAAAAATAAATAAATAAAAGATAAAATATATTAAGCTGTTGTCATAACAGAGAAAAGTCCAGGTACCAGGGGACCGGTGTGTAGCTTATGCAAACCTCTGCTTTCAATTCCCATACTACATACAGCCAGGCATGGCTGTGCACGCCTGTGATCCCAGCACCTCACAGCAAGCCTGAGAGTTGCCCAGGATACACAAGACCCAACCTCAAAGTGTACAGCATTCAGGACACTTACACTTGATGAATGTTCCAAAGCGCATCTTAGTATTCACCTCGGCAGGAAACATACAACAGCTTAAAGCCTGCATCTTAGTGAACTCTTAGATGCTGTAGGTTGCAGGACACAGTGGTCCACATTCGGCCACGTGCAATCCCAGTGATGGAAGACGGAGACTCTGGGCATACTGCTGCAAATCCAAAGCCTGCCTGGTCTGTGGAGCAAGTTCCAGGTATCACAGCCCTGTCTGTGATAGGTTCTGTGTAAGTGTACACTAATGCACACCTACAGTCTTTGAGAAAGTCTCTCACTGAAACTGGAGCTCACAGGCTGGCTAGGCTGACCAGCTTAGAGGGCCCCTGGAATCCGCCTGTCTCTCCCTCACCTGCCACCACAGCTCTGGGAGTACAGGCGTGAGCCACCATGTGTAGGGGGGAGGGGACTGCTGGAGATTTAAACTCAGGTTCTCATCCTTAAATAGCACATGCTTTACCCGCTGAGCCAGCCTATCCCTCCGGCTCTTAATGGCACAGAGGGGCACTGTGGAGGGGCAAACACTGACATCTACATCAAATCATATGGCATTAACCCCAAGTGCAAAGAAGCCTTAGCAATATCTTAACTTCAGTTTTTTTAACATACAAGAGTAGAGGCACTTTTTCCTAATTGTACAAAGACCTAAGCGAGTTCTCTGAATGCAGAGTCCTCATTTAAAAGAAAAAAGGATGTCACACTTTAAATGACAGTTTTCCCTGAGGCACATACAGTAATGGTATTTAAAATAAAATAGCCACGTGAAAATGGCTGCTGGCTGTGAGTGAGAGGAATGTGTCCAAAGGCTCTCCTGTCTGCCTTAGGCATCCTGATAATTTGTATTAAACATTTATACAAAGCATCCTTGGCAAAACCAGGAACAGCTCTAGTTTCATTTCAGCTAGAGGCAGCTGGGGCAGACTTTCTGTTCCTAAATCAGCATCAAAAGGGGCCTTAAAAGGAAACTGGGCCAAGGAGTAAAGCCAAAGGGCGAAATGGGAACCCACTGCCGTTCTGGGAAAGGTTACAAAAGCCGGAGGTAAAGGAATCTCCCGGAAGCAGGTCAGGAGGAGAGGGTACGCCTCACAACTTCCTATTTCAAGGCCTCATAAACCTTCCTTTTTTTAAAAGATAAAAACATTTTTTAACTGTGACTTTAAATATAGAGCACAATGAAACATTTACCAACTCAGTATATTGTTGTGTTTTAAAGAATGAAAGCATGGGAGGCTGGCGTGGTGCACATCTGTAATCTCAGCCACACGGGGGACTCGGGCGGGAGGAGCAGGATGCTGGGGCCAACCCTGGCTATGTACTACATACTGAGCGTGTGTCTTAACGGGAAGAAATTAACTATAAGGAAAAGAGCATTAGAGTGAAATGAAGTTCTCACCATAACTCCTCCCTCAAGAGAGTTGCTAATCTCAGGGCTGATGCTTGCCATTCCTGTAGCGTGTGTTCAGCATGGTATTGTGAAAAATTTACATAGAGTATCAATTTATACTCTTGCTGACTGACTCTGCATTGGCTTCTGTGTGTGTTGTATGTTGAGGTGTGCGCACGTGTGTGTACACATGGAGGCCAGAGGCTGACATCCAGTGTCTTCCTCTTCCCGCATCTTCTGAGATGGAGCTGCTCTCTCTGAACATGATGTTCACTGGTTTGGATGAACTGGGAGTGCGGTGCAGTTTAGTTTCCTCTCAGCAAGAGGCAATTGGGGCGGACAGGCCTGGAACCCTTTGATCTCTGCCTCCCCGGCACTGGCATCACAGGCCTGACTTTTTACACGGACACCGGGATCCAAGCCCAGGTCCTCATGCAGCTACTTTTCCAACTGGGTCATCTTCCCCAGGCTCAGCATTAGAGTCTTCATAAATACATCTTTCATTTTGTTAAATGTTGCAAATTTGTTAAATGTTGATCATTCATAATTCATTATTTTCCTGCCCAAAAGTGGTTAGATGTTTCTGTTTAGAGCCTTTTGGGCATCCCTGTAAGCACTACAGCCGTCAGAGAAACAACCGTAGAAAAACGGTCTGTGTGAGGCAAGAAGAGTCTGGCTCAGCGGCCGGTGCCTGCTTTGAGCTTTTCCTTTAGGCATTTAAGTTCAGTACAGTTCTGGAGAACGAGTTTGCTGGCGGCAGTTATCTCAGCCCCGCGTGCACAGTGAAGCTTATGGTGCTGTAAGGGCCTAGGGAAGGAGCAGGTGTGGTCTTGGTCATACAGATCGTGTAGAAGTCACCGAGCTACAAGGTAAATGTGACATCTCCCTTAAGGATGGGTTCTGTTGTCTGAGAAACAAAGCTAAAAGTAAAGGTCTAGGGAGGGAGAGTCTTGGATAAACATAGTACTTTAGGGATTCAGATGTGGCTTGGTCCTACAAATAGCAAAGGTCACCACCAGGCTATTAACTACATACACTCCCAGACTTCTGGGTGAAAACAGGTATACATCCCTTCTGTCGAAAACAAGCTTGTATGCTTCATGTTCCTGGTTTCCCTGGGGTTTATCTGTGAGCGAAAAGACCTCATGGCCTCTGCAGAACCATGAGTAATAAACATGTTTGAATGTTCTTAGAACTTTCCTCTTTTCTTTATCCAAATTAGATAACGGACAAGTCTTTGCTAGAAATGGAATTGCTAGGTTGGAAGGTCTGTGGTTCCTTGATCTTGGATAATGCTACATTGCGTAGTAGCCCCACCCACAAGGGTTCTCTTATACTCCAGCCATATCAACTCAGTGTTACTAGACTCAAAAACTGTAGGCTTTTACCTGTGAAGTGATTAACTGTTTTAATATGCAGTTCAGTGGACACTGGAGAGGGGAGATAGCCACTTTTTTGTTATTCAGTTTGGTTTTCTTTTTCTTTGTTTGATTGGTTTGTTGTTATTGTTTTGTTTTGTTTTTGAGAAAGGGTTTCTCTGTGTAACAGCCTTGGCTGTCCTAGAACTCACTCTGTAGACCAGGGTGGCCTCAAACTCACAGAGATCCGCCTGCCTCAGTCTCCCGAGTACTGAGATTAAAGGTGTGTGTCACCACCGCCAGGCTTGGTTTTCTTTTTAGCGCTTTTAACCATTTTCTATTTCTGATTGCTTTACACTCTCTTTTTTAAAGATGTATTTTTGTTTATGTATGTGTGAGAATATATGATCACATGTGTGTGAATGTGCCTAAGGAGACCAGAAGGTGTCAGATCCTTTGGTCCTGGAGTTAGAGGCTTTCATGAGCTGCCCAACACAGTTGCTGAGATCACACTCTGACCTCATGATACAGCAGCAAGCAGCCTTAGCCCCTGACACTTTTTGTCATTTATTTACAGTGCAAATATCTCCATAGATAGGACATGGTATATAAACCAAATTTCTATATAAAGTTTGGACCTGGGGATTTTCAAATGCATTCCCAAATCCGTTCTTCCTGAGGCTTCTCTCTCACCAAACATTTTTCTGAGAGCAAGAAGAAACCAGGTGGCAACTTCAGCAAGAGAACCTACTTCCTTGGTGTGCTGGCTGGTTTTATGTCAGTTGGACACAAGCCAGAGTCGTTGGAGAGGAGGGAACCTCAGTTGAGAAACTGCCTCCATTAGGCAAGCCTGTAGGTCATTTTCTTAGTGATTGATGTGGGAGGGGCCAGTGCTGTGGAATAATCATTCTGTATACTGCGTATACTGTGAATATGTATTATTCTCATTGGTTAATAAAAAGCTGGCAGGCTGGTAGCCAGACAGGAGGTAGAGGAAACAGAGAACTCTGGGAAGAAGAAGGTAGAGTCAGAGGGAGCGGGACCTGTAGAAAATGAGTTAATAAGCCATGAGCCATGTGGCAGAGGATAAATAAGAAATAGGGGCTAATTTAAGTGTAAGAGTTAGCTAGTAACAAGCTTGAGCTATTGGCTGAGCATTTATAAATAATATTAAGCCTCTGACAGGAAACGTCTATCTATAGCCAAGCCCCTTGTGGGTGGTGCCATCCCTAGGCTGATGGTCCTGGCTTCTATAAGAAAGCAGATTGAGCAAACCATGAGGAAAAAGTCAGTAAGCAGCACTCCTCCATGGCCTCTGCATCAGCTCCTGCCTACAGGTTCCTGCCCTGTTTGAGTTCCTGTCCTGACTTCCTTCAGTGTTGGGCTATGATGTGGAGGTGTAAGCTGAATAAACCCTTTCTTCCCCACTTGCTTGGTGTTTCGTCACAGCAATAGTGACCTGACTGAGGCACTTGGGAGCAGTGTTCTCTCTGCAGGCCTATAGAGAACAGTACCGTTCAGCATCCTGTCCTATGTGACTCTTCTCTTGGAAGCTGCTGCTGCTTTCCTTCAGGAACTAGATTCCAGATGCTTGTCAGATCTGAGCTGGGCTTTATCTAACGCAGAAGAGCCATGACTCCTGTGTGAAGCAGAGGAATGACTCCTGGTGCGTGCTATTATGCTAAAGGTGGGGCATTTGCTTCGGAACAATGAAACAGGACCTAGAGACCAAAGGACTTCAGCTTTGTGGCATACAGGTCATAAGCAGAGACAAATAGAAGTAGTGATGGGCCCTACTGGAGGACAGGGGTAAGGAAGGATGGCAGTGTGGCCGGAGAAATGGCTTAGAGATTACCTGGGTTTGATTCCCAGTACCCACATGGCCGCTCACAACTATCTACAACTCCAGTTCCAAGGGATCTGAAGCCCTTTTCTGGCCTTCTTGGACACTAGGCACACATGAGACGCACAGAAATACATGCAAGCAAAACACACATATACATAAAACAAAAATAAAGACCATATTTTTTAATGATAAAGGGACAGGAACACCTGATCAAAATAAACTAAGTTTCTCGTGCACATTTGACTATTTGATTATAGGCAACTCTGCTATATAATAAGAATGTTCTGGTCTTATCAAGATGACTTTACAAATTCAGTCTCCTGGATATTGAGGATATGTTAGAAGAGTCAAGAGAGCTTCAGGTTGGAAGTTTGCTAGCCGGCATTGGCTTCAAACACCCCGACAAAGCAAGGCAGAGGCTCCTCAGACTGTGGCCCGGGGCAGATGACTTCCCTCCAGGCTCCATCACTAATAAAATGTGAGTTAACAGTTGTCTTTTGACTTGTGTTGATAATTGGGAGTCAGCAAAAATAATAGCATACAAATGGTTAAAATTGTAGCTTTTTGAGAGAATAGACGTTCTGCCCTTCAGAGAGTTTTAAAATAAGCAACTGTAGAGTAAGAAGACAACGACATTTTTTTACCACAGTAGGGTTTTAACGCCCGGGACCACCACAGCTCACACTCTTGGTCCACAGAGGTGGGATGTGGCCTCAAGTTGTGAGGAGAAGCAGGTTTGATCCCACTGGGGCAGTAGGCCGGTGTTGCTGCTTGGGTTCCTGGAGACGGATGGGGCGACCTAGGGCAGGCCCCGCCTTCAGTGCTAGCACCGCCCCGATGCCTCCCCCTTCACTTCCCGGACCGGGTAAAGGCTCCGTGGTGGGGTGCTGGCCTCAGGAGCCCGAGCCATGGGGACCCGAGCCACCGGGGCTGTGGGCTATGGGGCACACCTGGCGCTGGCCCTGCTGCTGCTGCCGGGGCTGTCGGCTGGCGTCCCTGGAGCTCCGCCACTCTTCAACGTCAGTCTGGACGCGGCCCCGGAGCGGCGCTGGCTGCCGATGCTACAGCACTACGACCCGGACTTCGTGCGCGCCGCGGTGGCGGAGGTCATCGGGTGAGCGCAGGACAGGTCCGGCGAATTTGCAGCCGGACTCTGCTCTTCCTTCCCCTCGGTGCTACATCCCCGTCCTCCCTCCGTTGCACCGTGCAGCGCCCAGCGGGTGGCTGACACTGCGAGGCCGGTTAGGCTCTCCTTCGGTGTCTCCGGTGGCGCGCCCGCCTTCCAGACGTTTTCCGGGTTAGGGCGACGCACAAGGTTATCAGTCACCTAGCCGGCTAAGCTGCGGAGTACGGCATGCAGCCCACGAGCCTCTCCATACCTGATTAGCCTGTCCGCCCTTCCTCTCCATGGTGCCTGGCCCTGGAGATGGAAGCAAATTCTCTACCATTGGGTATCTTCTCAGCCCTTATAATTTTCATTTTGGAAGTCTTGCTGGGAGTTTGACCCTGCTCCAACAAGTATATGGACAACACAAATTGGACTTAGTGTATTTTTTTGTGGGGGGAGGGCATAAGGGCTTGGTGGGTTTCTTGGGAGGGGCTGGGGAAGGGCATAACGGCGGGAGGATAGCCCTCCGGGAGGAAAGGGAAGCAAGTGTGATCGGGGTACGTTGTATGAAATTCCCAAATAATAAAAATATTATGTTGAGAGAAAAAAATTAAATCTTGCAGTAGCATAAACTGGCCTTACTTGTAATCCCTCTGCTTCTGCCTCCTGAGTAACTGGGATTTCGGTCCTGCGCTATCGCTCATGTTTATTCCCTCTGGTTTGGACTCTGGTTTGGAGCAGCAGCGCGCATTGTTTTTTCAGTTCTGGGAAAATCTAGACTCTAGCATTCCTGTCTCCTAGTCCACGCACGCTTGCACCCTCCGTGCTTTGAGCAGGAGAAACAAGCGTCATGCTTTGCCGTTTCTAGCGACAGGGTTCCCCACTGGGTACTCGAGATGATCGGAGAGGTGGTGTCGAAGGTGGAGAGCTTCCTGCCCCAGCCCTTCACCGACGAGATCCGCGGCATGTGCAACTTCCTCAACCTCAGCCTGGCGGAGGGCATCTTGGTCAACCTGGCCTATGAGGCCTCTGCGTAAGTGCCCCATGCTGGGGTGGATTAAAGTCAATTAACTGTCACCTGTCGGGGACGGTCACCCACGATGAGTGGGAGGAAGTGTGTTTTCTGTGAGATAAAACAAGGTAGTCCCTGCAGTTTGGAAACCACCTTAGGTCTCTGAGTCCCTGGGGAAATCTGAACAGCAGGCGCCTGGCTGGTGGACTTCCGGGAGGAAGCAGCCGCTTTACCCAAAACTTAGTTCAGTCATCAGTCTAGGGGGCATCCCACTGTCCAAACTGCTCAACGGCTGGGACTGTCACTCTGTGGATAAGAGTGCCAGTAGTGTCTGCAGTAGACCTGAATTCAGACCCCTGGCAGGGTCTGTCCGTCTGTGCCTGTAGCCCAGTCATCCGGATGGGAAAAGAGGGGAGGATCATGGGAACTTGCTGCTTCAAGTTCAATGGGAGAACCTGTCTGAAAAGTAAACTGGGGGGTTCGGTGTGAGCACCTGAGTGTGATCCCTGAGATGCGGTAGAAGGAGAGAGCTGGCTAATGTTGCCTGTCCCCTGGCCTCCAGAAGCACGCCGTGGCGCATGTACTCTCCCCTCTCCTACACAGATAAAAATAAGATGGAATCAGTAGAGGAAGACCCCGGCATGCCACACTTACTATTTCCCACCCTGCATGGACGTCCTGTTAGGTGCTTATAGCTTGGGGCTGCCTTAAGATGAAGGAGGTGCAGCCAGGCACTCGGGAGGCAGAGGCAGGAATATCTCTGAGTTCATGAACAACCGGTCTGATTTACAACGCTAGCTTGAGGGCAGCCAGGGGCACACAGGAAAATCCTGTTTCTCCCAAAAATAAATGAATAAATAAGTAAAATAAGATGAGTGAAGGGAAGTTCGTGGAATAACAGACTACTCTATGGCAACTTTCCAACCTCAGAAGAGCAGGGTCCCTCAGCGTTCTAACTGTGGACTCCAGCCTGCTAAACTCAAACGCCTTTCAAAGCGAACTAAGTTAATTTTGCCCTGTGTCTCAAATTAAGACGTTTATTAAATTGCCTAACTTTCTTCATAAGTCACCCTCAGGTTCAGGTAGGGAGTATGCTGTTCTCGCCTCTGAAGGCTTTGTGAGAACAGTAACTGTACGCTAAGTATGGCTATTGAATCTTCGGTGGCCTTGGGCTGCCTAGGAGCACAGCCCTGGGGGGAAGGTGGCAGGTGGCATTTTCTGGTTTGTGATGTGGAAACCAAGCCTCGGAGGAAACACTTGCCGGCTCTCTGGTGGCTGGTGAGTTCCAAGGCTACCCAGAGTACCTCTCCCAAAGCAGAGGCGTGCCCTTGTTCCCTGTGCTTCTGCAGAAGGGGTCACGCTGGAAAGACTTGCACACTGGGAATGGTGGTATGTACTCCTTTAATCCCGGCATTTGGAAATGCAGGGACAGGAGGATGTCTGTGAATTTGAGGCCAGTCTGGTCTAGATTGCTGAGTTCCAGGACATCCCAAAAAATACTTGGCAATGGTGGTCAGTCACCTTGCTGCCATTTAGAAAATATCAGTTTGGGGAACACCTCTGCAGACTTTAAGCACTCACCATGTTACCTGGGTCCTCACCTCTATGTGGCCCTTTGGGTTCAAGATCAGAAACCTTAGGAGTCAAACTTCACTAATCTTTTTTCTTTAAACAAACCAAGCAGTGAGCTAATACTTGTTTTTTCCTAATTATAAAAGTAACATCGAATCATTACAAAAAATAAATAGTGCCAAAAAGTTTATTAAAAAGATATTTAAGGGGCTGGAGAGATGGCTCAGTAGCTAAGAGCACTGCCTGCTCTTCCAGAGGTCCTGGGTTCAATTCTCAGCAACCATATGATGGCTCACAACCATCTGTAATGAGATCTGGTGCCCTCTTCTGGCCTGCAGGCAAACATGCAGACAGAACACTGTATACTTAATAAATAAATAAATCTTTTAAAAAAAAGATTTTTAAAGCCACTCATTTATTTGTTGTTTGTTTTGTGACAGGGGTGCCCTGGCTGACCTGGAACTGTCTATGTACAGCAGGCTGGCCTCAAACTCACAGAGACCTACCTGCCTCAGCTTCTCAAGTTTTAGGGTTAAAGATTTCTGTCACTATGCCCTCCCTGGAGTTCCTTTTAATTTAGTTAGTGTTTGTGTGTGTGTGTGTGTGTGTGTGTGTGTGTGTGTGTGTGTTTGCTGACAGTGCATAATATGAAGAGGGCAGCTGGGGCTAGCTTTGAATACCATGTTAATAGGTAACTTACCAGCAAGCAGAGTTCAGAGGTCTAGCTGTGCCTTGCATACACACAGGACGTGGGGGAACATGAAACTCTGATCTGGTACATCTGTAGCAGCATCGTGTGGGCCCATAGCAGGGTCTAGATGCATTGTGTCCAGTTGTATTTTCCAGCCAGAATTGTAGTTCCATATCCTTGTACAAGAACATATTATAGCATTTGTGTCAACAGTAAGGAAGAAAACCTGGTGCTTTGGAGCTTCATTTTAAAAACAGAAATCTCACTCTCTGTTCCTGTTGCCTTCATTCATGTTGGAATTTTCCCTTTGCTCAGATTCTGCACCAGTATTGTGGCCCAAGACTCCCAAGGTCACATTTACCATGGCCGGAACCTGGACTACCCTTTTGGAAATGCCTTGCGAAAGCTGACGGCGGATGTGCAGTTTCTAAAGAACGGGCAGGTACAGCCATGTGCACAACATGCAGAGATCAGGGTCAGGTATAACCATGCACATAAGATGCAGAGATGTAGACAGGTACATCCATGCATACAAGATGCAGAGATCCAGGGCAGGTACAGTCATGCGCACAAGATGCAGAGATACAGAGCGGGTACAGTCATGTGGATAAGATGCAGAGATCCGGAGCGGGTACAGTCATGCGCACAAGATGCAGAGATACAGAGTGGGTACAGCCATGCGGATAAGATGCAGAGATCCGGAGCGGGTACAGTCATGCGGATAAGATGCAGAGATCCGGAGCGGGTACAGTCATGCGGATAAGATGCAGAGATCCGGAGCGGGTACAGCCATGTGTACAAGATGCAGAGGTCAGCAGAGTTTCTGATCCATGATAGGAGCTGTTTGCAGGGGTCTTCTCCCTGTAAGAGCCAGACACCAGGATGGGGGCATTGGCTCAGTGGATCATGAGGAGCAGGGTCTGGATTCCCAGTGCTCATGAGAGAGAGGCCAGCTGGCCTGCCATAGACTGGTGAGCAAGAGACTCTACTTCAGGGAAGGTGGAAGGCAAGGATTGACACCCAAAATTGAAGTTCTCCTCTGACCTCCATACATGCACCATGGCACATGCAAGACCCCCTATTAAAAATAATCCCCAAACCATCAACTTTCTGGGAAAAACAAAACCAGGAGAGAGAACAATTGTGGCCAATGAAGAAGGGTCAGTTGTTGGGGGGTGGTAGGAATGGTCTTAAAGAGGCCGGTTTTCTTTAGGCACATTTTTTAGGGGGGGGTACCATAGATAGGGTTTCTATTGCTACAATGAAATACTATGACCAAAAAGAAAGTTGGGGAGGAAAGGGTTTATTTAGCTCACACTTGTACATTGCTGTTCATCACCCAAAAAAAAAAAAAGTCAGGGCAGGAACCCGGAGGCAGGAGCTGATGCAGAGGTCACGGAGGCATGCTGCTTACTGGCTTGCTCCCCATGGCTTGTTCAGCCTGCTTTCTTAAAGAATCCAGGCAGGACCACCAGTCCAGGGATGGAACCACCTGCAGGGCACTGAGTCCTCCCTCATAAATCACTAATGAATAAAATGCTTACAGCTGGATCTTGGGGGGCATTTTCTCAGTTGGGGTTCCCTCCTTTCAGATAACTCTAGCTTGTGTCAGACTCGCCAACCCTGGGGGTCTGATCAGTCGTGCAAAGGTTGTGTACTCTCTGCACCCTCCACCGCTCTCCCTTTCAGGTGACTTCTGGAATCAGGGAGGGCTGCACAGTGGTGAGGGACACCCAGCTTTAAGGTGGGGTGATCCTGGGTTTGCCTTGTGCCTCTGTCATTTATTGCCACTGGGAATTACTCAGTCCTGTTCTGCAGGCTCCATCTCAGAGACATTAATATTTGCTTCTCTGAAATAGCTATTATGATTAAATGAAGCCCTTGGTGTAAAGCAGATTGTAGGTCTAGATAAACAGTAGCTAAATCCTGGAGCTACAGAAATGGCTTAGTGGTTAAGAGCACCGGCTGCTCTTACACAGGACCTGGATTCTGTTCCCAGCACCTATATGGCACTTGAAAACCATCCATAGTTCCAGTTCCAGGGAACTTGTTGCCCTCTTTTGACCTTTGAGGCATCAGGCACTCATGTGGTGCATATAACCTAATATTTACTATTGTCACATGACTGGAAACATCTAGAGAGTAGCATTAATCAATATTGGTTGAATATAAAGTGTGTACTAGCTGGGTGTGTAACTGGAGGTTTCTTTCCCTCCCACCAGTTCTTGAGCCTTTATATTAATTACAAACTGTTTAGCCTATCATCTCAGGCTAATTATTAACTAGCTCTTACAACTTAAATTAACCCATTTCTATTATTCTATAGTTTACCACGAGGCTCATGGCTTGTTACCTCACATCTTGCTTCTTGGGTGGCGCTCTCTCTCTCTCTCTCTCTCTCTCTCTCTCTCTCTCTCTGCTTGGATCTCCCGCCTAGTTATATTTTGCCATGTCATAGGTCAAAGCAGTTTCTTTATTAACAAATGTTAAGAAAACATATTCACAGCATACAGAGGGGAATCCCCACATCAAGGGTGTGTCCCCTCAGGACTGAGGGCGTATTGTGTGAATGAAGTAACAGGAGAATTGTGGGGGTTTGTTTGTTTGTTCATATGCATTTTAAAGAAGCTTTTTGATTTATTATTTTATTTATGTGTGTGTGTATGTATGTATGTATGTACATAAGGCTGAGTGAGTGTATATAGGTATACCACGTATGTGTAAGTGCCATCAGGGACCAGAAGAGTTAGATCCCATTGAACTGGTGTTGTAGGCAATTGTGAGCCACCATGTGGGTGCTAAGTACTGAACCCAGGTCCTCTGGTAGAACAGCAAGTGCT
This sequence comes from Ondatra zibethicus, assembly GCA_004026605.1. NCBI lineage: Eukaryota > Metazoa > Chordata > Mammalia > Rodentia > Cricetidae > Ondatra > Ondatra zibethicus. The sequence continues at coordinate 27,808 of PVIU01006454.1, forward strand.
CTTAACTGCTGAACCACCTCTCCGGCCCCTAAAAGAGCTTCATGGTCTTTTGTTTGTTTCTTTCTTTCTTTCTTTCTTTCTTTGTTTAATTGTAATTCCATTGTAGGGCTTTTTATTTTTTATTTTTTTGTTTGTTTTTGGTTTTGGTTTTTTTGAGACAGGGTTTCTCTGTAGCTTTGGAGCCTGTCCTGGAACTAGCTCTTGTACACTAGGCTGGCCTCGAACTCACAAAGATCTGCCTGCCTCTGCCTCCCGAGTGCTGGGATTAAAGGTGTGCGCCACCACCGCCTGGTGGGCTTTATATTTTTAATTGTGTATGCATGTGTGTCTGGGTATGAGTTACAGTGGATCTAGTGTTCCAGACAGGAGAGAGTCGACCATGTGGGTGCAGGACCTGAAGTCTGGTCCTTCACAAGAGCAGTATATGCTTTTAAGAGCAGAGCTAACCCTCCATTTTTAATTGCTGGACTAATACACTCCCACCAACGCCTGTAGATGATGATAGAGAGCCTTCACAGAGGCACGTGGCAAGTCTAGGGGGAAAGACCATTGGGAAAGCTAAGGCCTTCTTTCACAATTCAGCCACCCAAGTTATTTTCACATTTTTCAGATGGAGCAAATTTGAGTAACCCAGTGAACAAGGTTATTAGTATAAAATTAAGTTTGGTTTGAATTTGTTATTTCGAGACAGGGTTTTCTCTGTGTAACCCTGGCTGTCCTGACTGGCCTTGAACTCAAAGAGATCTGCCGGCCTCTGCCTCCCACGTGCTAGGCGTTAGTGTTGGAATTAAAGGCATGCACCACCATACCTAGCTTTAATATTAATTTTTTTAATATTTATTTATTATGTATACAATATTCTGTCTGCGTGTATGCCTGCAGGCCAGAAGAGGGCACCAGACCTCATTACAGATGGTTGTGAGCCACCATGTGGTTGCTGGGAATTGAACTCAGGACCTTTGGAAGAGCAGGCAATGCTCTTAACCGCTGAGCCATCTCTCCAGCCCCTAATATTAAGTTTTAAAAAGAAAAATATTACTCTAGGTCTATTTAATTTCTCAAAATATAAAAATATTGGTTAGCCATTCTAAACAGTACAAAACTTTTATGTAGCTCTCCTAGATGCTTCTAGATGCTTCCAGTAAACAAAGCCTGAAGATCATTGCTGGTGGTGTCTTTCAACCACTGCAGCTTGTGACTTGGTTTACGGTGGTGAGTGCAGTGTTAAATGAAAGTGAATGTAAGGTGGCTTTTCAAGCATTTGAACTTTAATCTGGTTGCTATTGGTGAGTCATTGCTGCTGTGAGCCACTAGCATTATACAGTAAAATTACAGTTGACAAATCTATAGACAGATCCACAAGAGTGTGATCTGGTGGAGAACCTGGTTTGCAGACCTTCAGGAACACTTGTCTTTTAGATAGTCACTGTCAATTCTGTAGAAATCTTGTGAAGCTGTGGCTCTTCTCCCTTCCATAATGGGATTCATCCCAAAATACCCCAGCAGTGTATAAATCATTCTTTAAACCTGGAGTTTCCTGTACTGGCAACTGGATGACTTTACCCACACCGTGGGGCCCTGATGTGAAAGCATTCACTCAGTCAAACCTTTGTTCTCATAGCAAATCTACATAAAGCCAGTCCCCCACAAGTCTCCTTATTGACAGGGCCTATTGACAGGAAAGGAGCCCTGAGCAGGAGGCACTGAGCCGGAGAGACAGTATGTCTGCTCTTACTGATAAATGGGTCAGGGTGACCCTGAATTCTCTAACAGCCAACTCAGAAGAGTATAGCCTACTGGCCTTTGCTCTCCCCTAACAAGCTATTAATATTCTGTACTTACCTTCACCTTTCATTTGACACAAGGTCTTAGTCTAGGAAATTAACTGTTTGTACCTTTACCCCTAAAATATATGGGAAGAAACCTTGGGATGCTAAACCAGCCCCAGAGAAAGAAATTCCTTCTCACCTGGGTGCCAGTGGATACAGCACCCTGATGCTTAGCCCGGTGGGGAGGGACAAGCTCCATCCTAATTGTTGACCCTAAGAAATGCATGCTTGGTATCATTGTTACTTACCAGAAAAGTGTTAACTATGTCTATATGGGTATAGAAACCAGAAACCTTGGATGGGAGAACAGCGAGAAACAGCAAAAGAGAAACATCGAGGGGAACATTGAGAGAGCATTAGAGAGAGCATAGAAAGAATTTAAAAGAGAATAAGATGATAAAAAAAACTTAGGTGAGCTAACTTATTTTGTTTAGTCTCAGACCTTGTTAGTCAGGTTTCTACCTCTATAGTGATTCAGAAGGCTGAATCCTGAGAGGTCTAGTGGGGCTTAACCCCAACATGAACCTCAATATGTTCCATTTGTTCCCCTGACTCCACAGACCTTATAAACGTAGAGCGTCTCTTGTTGTGAACTTCAAACACATTTACAGTTACCCCCCACTTGCTGCTTTCTGAATGGAAGTGTTCTGGGTGAATAATAGTGTTTCGTAGACACATAGAATGCAAAGGGTGAGAAACAATCAGTTATGCTGAAATCTGCCGGTTCAGCCTCAGATCTTTAAGTGTTTTAGTAGTTGTCTGACTTAGCAGTCAGTCTGGTAACTACCATGAGTCCTGCAGATTGACACCATGGGTGGTGTTGTGAGTCGTCTGCCACCAGTCACTCTGTCCAAGTATCAGCAAGGTCCTTGGACAGAACCACAGGCACCACCATTACTTCATGCTTTACCAAGCATTCTCTAAAAAGCAATTTGGAGAGCAGGGTGCGGTGGCGCTCGCCTTTAATCCCAGCACTTGGGAGGCAGAGGCAGGCAGATCTCTGAGTTCAAGGCCAGTCTGGTCTTCAGAGAAAGTTCCAGGACAGCCAGGGCTGCACAGAAAAACCCTGTCTCTAGAAACAAAACAAAACAAAACAAAAAAGCAGTGTGGATGCTAGAGAAATGGCTCAGCAGTTAATAGCACTGGCTGCTTTTCCAAAGGTCCTGAGTCCAATTCCCAGCAACCACAAGGTGGCTCCCAACCGTCTGTAATGAGATCTGGTGCCCTCTTCTGGCCTTCAGGTGTGCATGCAGGCAGAACACTATACATAATAAATAAATAAATCTTAAAAAAAAAAAAAAAGAAAAGGCAGTGTGGTTCTAGTTAGCAGTTAGGGAAAAGAAGGCTGCACCCCACCCCCATCCGTTTCACTAGCTGTCCAAGGACCCCTCTCCTGACAAGGTAAAGAGTACCTGTTCCAGAATGCTGTTTCCGAGTTTCATTCTGTTACCTTGAAATCTGTAAGGGAAAAAAAAATCCAGGAAGCTGGGTGTGGTGGCACACCCTTTTAATCCCAGAACTCAGGAGGCAGAGGCAGGAGGATCTCTGTGAGTTTGAGGCTATCCTGGTCTACATAGCAAGTTCCAGGCCAGCCAGGACTACACAGTGAGGCACTCTCTCAACAAACACACAAACAAAAGTGCAGGAAAGTGTAGGGGAATTAAGTGATTGCGATTTGCTTTCTGCTGGGTGGTAAATGATGCGCTGTTTTCTTGATTTCAGGTCGCGTTCACGGGGACGACTTTTGTTGGCTATGTAGGATTGTGGACAGGCCAACGTCCACACAAGTTTACAGTGTCTGGTGATGAAAGAGGTGATTAAAACAAACTCCTGAGTATTTTAAAGCAAACCCTTGTAGAGATCTTCTGTGTGCTTCCTTCACTGTCAACCAACAGAATGTGTGGAGGGAGACGTCCAGAACTAAGGACTTCCACTTCCTGTGAGATGCGCGGGGTGACCTCGGGGGGTGCCAGGACTACGGGAAGGTGCAGAGGGGTGGGGGCATAGGTTGTTCCTAGGGTCAAGGGCCAGGGAAGGCCTGACCCATGTGACCCCATTCTGGCTCTGCAGAGGCAAGGGGAAGACCATTTCTGATCTTTAGCAAAGATGGTTGATATCATAGAAATGAACAGTCGGGGTCGATACAGCAATAGCTGTCACTATTGGTGTAGTCCAGAAATGACATACAGTCTGTGTAATCACAGCAGGGGGTAAGGACAGCGGCGATGCAGAGGAAACTGTGCTGTGTGCAGGGCCGTGAGGAGGGGCTGGCTTTTAAGCAGAATAAATGCCATAGAAGAGTTTCACATCAAAGAGCGAACAGGTTCTCTCTCTCTGTCTCTCTCTCTCTCATGCACATTTGAAACAGTAGGATCTTTGTTATAAGCCTCCTGAATGCTGGGCTTGCAAAAGTCCCACGATCACAGCTCTGATTTATGCTTTGACCTTCCTTGGTTGTTCAATAGAGATTGAACTGTGCTGGGTTAAGATAGAGTCAGAGAAACACTAAGGAGCTATTGAATTCATCCACTGGTCCATAACCCTGTCCACAGGCAACCTTTGTGAAGCTCTTGGGTTTAACATGCATGTGCTCAAACATTTTCTCACTGACACAGGCAGGGCAGACCCTAGGGCCCATACATGAGGCAGGGCGGAAACTGAGGAAAATGAAATGATAGCTAGCGGGAGAAAGAGGCGCTTCTCAGACTGATCTCCTGGGACCTGTTTGCTGACAGCTCTGTGTCATTGCCCAAACCTCATGGGGACATTGTTTGGTTCCATAATATGTGGGAGAGGCGACCTCTTGCCTCCGTCCCCAGGGGCTCGAAGCTAAGGAAGAGCAGAGAATCCACATGACATTCCTCATCTGATGAACCTGAGTGGCTGTTATTGCTTCATTTGCATAGGTTTATTCATGTGTGTGTGGTTTGTTGTTTTTTGTTTTTGTTTTGTGTGTGTGTGTGTTTTGTTTTTCGAGACAGGGTTTCCCTGTGAAGATCAGGCTGTTCTGGAACTCACTTTGTAGACCAGGCTGACCTCAAACTCAGAGATTTACCTGCCTCTGCCTCCCAAGTGCTGGGATTAAAGGCATGTGCCACCACCTGGCCCAGTATTCAGCTTTTTATACCTGTGTATTTATTCAACATTTTCTCAAATATCAGTCATGAATGAATCTGAATCTCAAATCCAAACCACAGCATGACAGTGTTAAATGGTTTTGTGTGCGTATGTGTGTGTGTGTGTGTGTGATGTCTACAAATTTCTATAAATGTATATATTTATTTAACAGGCTTTGATTCTATCTTATGAATTAAGATGTTTGTTAAACTGATTATTGGAATGTCAGCAATTTAAAATAACTGAGTTAGAGCCGGGCGGTGGTGGCGCATGCCTTTAATCCCAGCACTCGGGAGGCAGAGGCAGGCGAATCTCCGTGAGTTCGAGACCAGCCTGGTCTACAAGAGCTAGTTCCAGGACAGTCTCCAAAGCCACAGAAAAACCCTGTCTCGAAAAACAAAACAAAACAAAACAAAACAAAACAAAAAACAAAAAACTGAGTTAGTCTGTAACATACAAAACTTGACGAAATGCTGTCATATTTAAACTTATTAAAGATGAGTCAGAAAGACAAAGTTTGCCACATCCCTCCTAAAATTTGTTGAGCAGCTTCCCTTGAAAGGAACAGAATTTCATTTTGCTTCAGATAATTATTGGTAGAATGAGTTTAATCCAACATAATCACTATTGAATCAGGTACAAACGATTCTGTTTTCAAACCTGAGGGAAGCTGGGCATGGTGACACATCTGTATCCCGGTGTTCTGGAGGCTGAGGCAGCGGAGTAGCACATTGGAAGTCTGTCTTGAGCTGCACAGAAAGCTCCTACCTCAAAATGTAAAAAATAAATAAATAAAAGAGAAAAAGGAAAAAGAGAAATCATGAACATCTGCATGTTTTGTTAGTTACTGTATGTGTATGTACACGCACTTGGGTATAGATATTTTGTGATTGGTTGACTCTCAGGCTCCGGGAGATGACTCAGCAGGGAAGAGCACCTGCTGTCAAGTCCTAGGATCTGAGTTTGATTCCCCAGGGCCCACACAGTGGAAGGAGAGAGCTAGCTCCTGCAGCTGTCCTGTGACTCTCACGTGCATGCTGCGGCACACACACCTAAACACACCATCAGAACAAAAATGGAAATAAATGTAATAAAGCACTTTTTAAATTAAAAGTTATTTTTTAAAATCCGAATGGTGTTTGGGCCCTGCACTGATTGACGCTTCTTCCCACCTGCAGATAGAGGCTGGTGGTGGGAGAATGTGATCGCCGCGCTGTCTCTGGGACACTCTCCGATCAGCTGGCTTATCCGCAAAGTGAGTACTGACCTTGCGTCCACCTCCCCAGGCTCATCTAAACACAGGGACCGTGTTGCAGGGCTCTGTGTCCTTTAACAAGACGGATGTTCTTCCCCAAGAAGAATAAGCTGTGTAAACATTAATGATAAAGGCTGGATACTGACTAACGGTGACATGGGCAGATTTTGATCAATAATGTACTATTGCATTAGAGACAAGAATGGGGGTGAACTGAGCTCAACTCTGGTTTGTATGGGGCGGGGGACCTGGATGCTTTAAAGGAAGAATAGGAGGATAAGGAAGGGAGTGAATGGGGACTTAGCAGGGTCAGAGAAGACACACATGAAATAAAACCTATAAAATGTAAAAAAAAAAAAACCTATAAAAATATCTCATCTTTCCAGCAATATGTACAAGACCTTGTTGGGGCCTTGAGGCTAATGTGCCATGCGATAGAACCTTTGGGGACACCAACTTTTGAATTGTCCTTTCAGTGATCCCTTTCCTATCCTCGTACTTCTGTGTGCCTTAGTAGGATGGTAGCTGTGAAATGTCTTTCTCTCAGAAAGGGACAAGAGCGATTGTGAGGGTGGCGGGGACAGGAGGTCCCTAGGGCAGGGTGTTCTCAGCAGCGGAACTTAGCGAAAGATGCGCAGATGGAAGCAGGGAGATGGACAGTGATGCTCTTCACGGTGCGTGCCTCAGACCTCTGCCTGACTTCACAGACTTGGTCTGGCTCCTCGTCCTGATGCCACATGCCATCTCTTTAGCCCAAGCCTTTGACCTGGAACTCAGTCCCACACCCACTCCACACCATGTAGCTACCCTCACAGTGTGAGTCCTGTTCATCCCCTGGTACCTGACTCTTGTGCGCAAAGAGGATGGGTTCCTTGTTGTGGCTTCCATCATTATTACCATGTCACCCTTGCCTTGTCATGTCTTTGTGTTCTTGGAGAATTTATTGACAGCAAGTACGAGGCCCTGCCCCCTCCCCGCCCCCAACATGTCGTCTAGTGCAGAACAGTGACCAAGAAGTGGCTCTGGGGAGAACAAAGGAATGGGGAGACATGGCCAAAAATCACGCCCCCTAAGTCTGAGGGAGCCAACTCTGGAACTAGATGACAGTTCTGTCCTGCTGTGGGCTCTCTGCGAGGTTGAGGGGTTTGTCAGTGCTGTTTGGTTTGCCTCCCAGGATCCCCGGGGACTACAGGGTACAGTCAGGAGTTACAGGTTACAGCCACGGCTTAGCACAGGAGTCTGATACTTTGGAATGTGTGCCCTGCCATGTGGGCCTCTACTTGGGATGCCGTAGCCAATGCTGGTTTGTCCTTTTGTTCAGACCCTGAGTGACTCAGAAAACTTCGAAGAAGCTGTTTTGACTCTGGCTAAGACACCCCTCATTGCTGATGTGTACTACATCGTTGGGGGTACCTCACCCCAGGAGGGGGTAGTCATCACCCGGGACAGAGGTGGCCCAGCGGACATTTGGCCTCTTGACCCCTTGAGTGGAGCGTGAGTAGAATTACAGTCTCGTCATCAAATCTCATTTGCTCGAGTGGGAGTTATTATTTTTTTTAATAATTCCTCTAAATGCCTCTGAATAACGTGAACCGACATGCTCTATTGCAGGTGGTTCCGAGTTGAGACAAATTATGATCATTGGAAGCCTGTACCCAAGAGGGATGACCGAAGGTAGACTTTTTTGTTCTTGTCTTGCTCTGTGTCATTGAGACAGTCTCACTCTGCAGCCCAGCTAGCATGGAACTCCCTTTAAAGCCTGGACTAGCCTCAAATTCAAAGTAATCCTCTTGCCTCAGCCTCCCTGGTACTGCGATTAGAGGCTTGAGCCTCCATACCCAGTCCTGAAGATAGACTTCCAATATTTTCTCCTGGTTAGGGAACTGTCCCCTTCCTACAACAGGGACCTGCCTACAGGTTCCATCTCCTTCCAGAAAATACGCCTGACCCCTCACCAGGACCTGGACGGGTAGAGTGTATGGAAGAACCTCTTGGTAGTTGGTGAGAGCTGGAAGGGTGGGGTTGGCCCTGGCCTCAGGGTAAGGAGCCCTGGATCCCATCATGAACCCTACCAATGACTCTATGAGGCCCGTGAAAGTGACTAGGAAAGTAACAGCCATTACTAAAAGACTCTCTTTGGAAGGAAGTCATTTTCCATAAACCAATCAGTCATTGCCCTGCTGATACAAGGCTACATTGCTCTTTCTACTGTGGAAACACTGTGAGTCATTGGGTTACAGGAAGTAGTATATCCCACTAATCTCTGTTGTCCCATGTGCTTGGCGATATTGATTGCTGCAGCAATTGGTCCAGTTTCCTTGAGCACATGGGATGAGTGGGGTCTAGCTGGACGATTCAGATGAAGCGGGAAAGAAGGTTGGGAGCCAGAATCTGTTTGAAGGAGAGTGGGCCTTGTTCTGGGCTTCTCTAAATGGCATCTGATGAGGGTCAGGGTTTCCCCGAGGCACCTGGTGACCTTTGACCCATTGTCCTTACAGAACACCAGCTATCAAAGCCCTTAATGCCACAGGGCAAGCACACATCAACCTGGAGACCCTTTTCCAGGTAACTCTGTCTCTGTGCTTACCTCCTCTAGGGTGTTGCTGTCCCAAGAGTGCAAAAAAGTCTCTGAACTCAAGAAAAATGTTGCAGTCAAAATTCTATAAAAGTTGAAGACATTTTAAAAGCCACTTAATATTTTCTGAGTTTGAGTCTGTATAGGTTAGAGTATCCGTCTTCATCTAAGCTTCTTGTCATATTAAAAGAAATGAGCATAGTTATATGTTTGCTGTTTAAAAGAGAAAGAACAGGAGCCAGAGAGAAGGCTCAGTGGGTAAGAGCACTGACTGCTCTTCCAGAGGACCCAGTTTCAAGTCCCAGCACCCCCATGGCAGCTCACAGCTGTTTGTAACTCCAGGTCCATGATCTAACGCTCTCACACAGGCATGCATGCAGGCAAAACACCAAAACACATGAACTAAAAATAAACAGATTGAAAAAGAGAAAGAGCAAGCAAGGATTTAAAAATCTACAACAATCGTCCTGAGATATACTGAAATGTTAAGTGGTTATATTCTTTTTTAAAAAAAAAAAAGATTTATTTATTTATTATGTATACAGTATTCTGTCTGCATGTATGCCTGTAGGCCAGAAGAGGGCACCAGGTCTCATTATGTATGGTTGTGAGCCACCATGTGGTTTCTGGGAATTGAACTCAGGACCTCTGGAAGAACAGCCAGTGCACTTAACCTCTGAGCCATCTCTCCAGCCCCAGTTATATTCTTTTTTAATAAACATTTATTTATTTAGTGTGTGTGTGTGTATGAGCGTGTGTGCTCAGAGGACAACTTATGGGAGTTGATTTTTCTCCTACCATGTGGTTCCTGAGACTGAACTCAGGTCATGAGGCTTGGCAGCCAGCTCCTTTACCTGCTGGGCGCGTGGTTATCGTCTCCTTCTATGTGTTCTACACGAGTTTCTTCTACTTTTTAGTGTTCTCCTAATATGATTTTTTCTCCTGTGCAGGTTTTATCTGTGTTTCCTGTTTATAACAAGTAAGTTGCATGTTCAGCACATCTCATTGTCCCCCAGGGAAAATGTTACTGTGACTGGATGTTTCAGAGCAACAGCTCCGGCACTAGCTGCCCCTGAAAGCTAGCTCAGCTGCCTCCCAGTGAGTCTGAACTCATCTTGAGGGGGCTGGCAGGCGGTTAGGTTTTAAACAGAATTGGGGAGCCAGGCGGTGGTGGCACACGCCTTTAATTCCAGGAGGCAGAAGCATGTGGATCTCTGTGAATTCGAGGTCCGCCTGGTCTACAGGGCAAGTTCCAGTACAGGCTCCAAAGCTTCACAAAGAAACCCTGTCTTCAAAAAAAAACAAAAAGAAGGAGGAGGAAGAAGAAGAAAAAGAAGAAGAAGAAGAAGAAGAAGAAGAAGAAGAAGAAGAAGAAGAAGAAGAAGAAGAAGAAGAAGAAGAAGAAGGAGAAGAAGAAGAATTATTGGGGGAAGAGTTAAGAATAGGTCCTCCTGGTGAGGCCATGGTCTGGCTGATCACTGTCCCATTCTGGTTTTGCAGGGGACTCTGAAGAAGTCCCCACCTCTTGAGGGGATGGGCTGGTTCTCAGAAGACGATTTCCCCACTGCAGGCGCAGCTGGCCGACTTAGATAATTGCCCTGCCTTGGGAGTGGAGGGTCCTGGAAGGCTGTGCTGTTCCCGGAACCCAAGTTGACGCAAGTTTAGGATAATGACTGGGGGCATTTAAGTGCATTTGGGGGAACTGGAACAGGGCAGTGTAAAAACGGACGGTAAGATGCGTCCACGCATCTTAAGCCTGGAATCGGGTTGGTGTAGTTCCGCAGCACCAGTTTCTAGATAGGCACCCCCTACTAACATGCTGCGTTCAGAGTGACAGACTAACATGCCTGTGTGCAGAAGGGAGCAGTGTTCCAACTAGACAGATACAAAATGAAGGTGGGGTGCCGGGCTTTAGCCCTCTCTCAGTTACCGTGTGCGCCCAGCATGGAGTCAGCTCTGATCTAAGAGCTTGTTACATCCTCACACACACCCTGGTTTCCCAGGGATCCTTGGTCCGGAGGCAGCAGTGAGCCAAGCCAAGTCTCAAGGGACACATACTCTAGTTCAGGGGGAGGGGCGGTACACATGTCACAACCAGGTGAGAAATTCAAGAAAACCAAAGCCAGCAGGATGGGGTGACCTGGATGAGGATGCCTCTCAGTCTGCAGGGGGACAGTCTTCATGAGTTCATGAGCTCCCTGGTAGAACTGGCTTTTGCCAGATTCCAGTTTCTGCTACCCGTTCATGCTCTTCTTTCTGCTGAGCACTCACTGTCCGGGTTTCTTTTCCTTTCTTTCTTTTTTTTCCTAGACAGGGTTTCTTTGTGTAGCCCTGGCTCTCCTGGAACTCACTCTGTAGACCAGGCTGGCCTCGAACTCAGAGGTCTACTTGCCTCTGTCTGCCTCCCAAGTGCTGGGATTAAAGGTGTGTGCCACCATCGCCAGAATAAAATCAAATTATTCTTTTGATTTTTAAAAATATTGTTTTACATTATGATTGCTGACTTTATTGTTATCCCTCCCCTTTTAACCTGTGCTCTTGACAACCGCAGTCTGAGCTAGGGTTTCTCTGGCCTGTAGCCTGTGATTTTACCCACATGCCCTCCTAAGGGGAGGGCCACAGGATGCCCCTAGTGTGCTCTGAGGGGTAGCTGTACAGAAGTTTCGGGGGGGTCCCTTTCACCGTGACAGCAAAGAACAGAGGGAGCTGCACAAGTCACCACCACAGCCTGAAGCTCGAGGAATCAGAATTTGAAAGTCCATCTTGGCTTTCGGGGGTGTTTCAAAACAGGCAGAAAAAAACCACTTAGACCTCTTGACTTAACATTTTAAACATTCTGCCTCTTTGCATTCTTATCCTGCATCCCAAGAGACCGGGCGGGGAACCATAGGGGGAAGGTGATGCATGCTAAGAATGGGTCCTGTTGCAGCTTCACAATCTACACCACGGTGATGAGTGCCGCCCAGCCTGACAAGTACACGACCAGGATCCGCAACCCAAGCTGAAGGTGAACGAGGAGCGCCGCCGGGCTGGGCCGCGGAGGATCCGTTAGATCTGTTACTCTTTGGGGGTGGGGGGCGGGGAGGGTGCTTCTCACAGATGACGGTGACCTCCCTAAGACTTAAAAGTACATAATACTTTTGGGTAAGTATTTATCATATGATGGTCAATCATTAGATATTTTTATTTATATTTCATGTATGAGTGCTCTGCATGCCAGAAGAGGGTATCATGTCCTATAACAGATGGTTGTGAGCCACCATGTGGGTGCTGGGAATTGAACTCAGGACCTCTGGAAGAGCAGCTAGGGCTCTTAACAGCTGGAGCCATCACACCAACCCCTAGATATTTTTTAAAAAGTGTTTAGATGACACTGAAACTTCTCAGTGTCTCTGCCCATTGCTGCCTAAAGACCCTGCTCTCAAGACCCAGTGTCATCCCCTCACATATCGAGGGGCAGATACTTAGGAAGATCCATTCATCTGCAGAGCAATAGTGAGGCCCAGGGTCTTTGAATAGCAGAAGGCAGATCCCGAAGGCAATAGACCCTTCCAGAATTTACCTGAAGGTTCCAGTGAGCCCAAGGGAAGAGGACAGACATAAGGGACATAAAGGGACAGGAGTTCCTTCATGCTGTCCCTGAACTCGACCTTCTGAACAGCACTTCCTGTTGGGACCCTGGGCTACTGGTCAGGTCTCTGGACTATTAAACCTAGCCTGACCTGATAGTTTGGTCGGCATTTTATCATGGGAATGCAAATCTTAAAAATTAAATTTAAAAAAAATTGTTGAATTAAATGCATGTAATTTTCTTCCTGCCAGGTGATTATTGTCGAAAGGATGCATCTAAAAGATTAGGACAGAGTGAAATGGTGTACTCTTTCATGAGCAGCATGGCCTCCTCCCTCGTTCAGCTTTTCTGCCTTGCGTATGTGAGGGCATCTCTGGGCATGCGTCTGGAGACGTGGAGAGCAGCCCGTTTGTCTTGCATCCTCCCCACATCCTGGTCCCCCTACTATTCCTTAACAGCTCATCCTGGCTGCAGCAACTCATATAACTGGGGTCAGAGGTCAGGGTGTATCTGGCTGGAACAACTCAGATACCTGGTGTTGGGTGTCAGGGTGTATCTGGCTGGCCTCAGTTTCCCATGATTCTGTGTTCCTACTTCTGCCATTATGCTGAAGACGTGACAGGGCATGACGACTGTCATGGCAGGGCTTGTGGACAAGCCTGGGGAAAAGTTTCTCCTGAGGCTGAGTTCAGCTCACGACAGAGTTTGCCTAATAAGTGCAAAGCCCTGGGTTCCACCCATAGCACCACAGAATAAAGGAACAAATAAGTTTCTCTGGAAAGTGGAGAACTGTAGTTTGAGTCAAGTCTGTTTAAAGGTGTGTTCATTTTTATTTCATATTTCCAAATAGCGACACCCCCCCACTTCTTATATGCTTCTAATGTATTTTTTTAATGTGGACTTTATTTTTTTAAAAACCTACTTTCTTACTGCTTTTGAAAATTATATAAAACCAAGTGTTTCCTGTCATTGTTTGTCGTTTGTTAATAAAATGTCAAAAGATGTTGTCAGGGAAAATAAAAGCTTGTAGACATCAAGTGTTGTGTTCTACACGCTTCATTTTTAAATATAATTTATTTTATATTTCCTAGTGGGTGTAGGAAAGGGAAGTAGGTATAGATTTCTCTGTAAATATTCATGGGAGACTTAATACCTATTTAATATACTCAGGCATCTTGGATTTGCTGAAGAATGATCTGGGAATGTAGATTAACGATCATCTCATCTCAGCCTCATCTTGGGGGGGTTGGTCCATGGGAAAGGCGTGGAACAGCTGGCATGCTGCAGTCACATGGCCTCTGTGGGGTCACCATTCTCTGTTTCTGGGTTAAGGAGCTCAGGCATCCAGGACTGGCTTGGGGAATGTACCTCCTAATCCACAAGAGTAAGAGGATCTAGGACTGGGGTGTGTGTGTGCATGTCCCACCCAGACTGACACGTCACACCCTGCAGACTTGCCTCCTGTCCTCGGGCCTCATTTGACCCAGGTTGCTGGCCCAGAGCTTAAAGGTGGATATTGCGAATGTCACTCAGCGCTTGAAATGCATTGCCAGGCTCGTGAATGTCACCCTCCCCTCCAAGAGGACAACACCAGACAAAGGTGCTGCCCTATCTGTTAAATCTACAGCCAGTTCCATCCTCCAGCCCTAGAGATGATGATGACCAGACATACGGGTTAGGTGCCTGCCTCCTCGGGCCTCGCAGTCAACCACCAAGAAGGTAAGGGGGAACTTCCTGGCCTGTGGGAGAGAAATGGATAAGACATGAACCCAACAAATGAAGGTAACGTGGGAAGAAAAAGGTTTCATCGTGGACAATATAGGAACAGAAGCACAGCTCGCATCCACCTCCCACAGCAGCTTCAAGAGTTTCCTGTCCCTACAGCCTCCATCCAGGCAAAACCAGGATGTGTGGCTTCCAAGAAGGAATGTTCAGGGACAGCCAGTATGAAGCAGGGTTGGAGATAAAGAACATTTCCGACAGATCTTAAGCACAGAAGTTAATGGAGAGAGGCACTCGAGGAAGCAGGGAGACACCCAAGGATGCCTGTGGCCTGGGTGAGTCAACTTAGGTCCCTTTACAATGGGTTTCTATATGAGCTTAGTGGTTTGCAAGTTTCTTCTCTAAGGCTTGCTAAGAATACCCCCCGCCCATACACACTCATGCACACCACTTATTTTTAAAAAATACTTTAGATTTATTTTGTATGTATAATCGTTTTGCCTACATGTGCAACATGTGCATGCCTAGTGCCCATGAATGTCAGAAAAGGGTGTTGTTTCCTGAAACCAAAGCTATGGATGGTTGCGAGCTGCCATGTAGGTGCTGGATAATTGAAAGAGCGACAAGGGCTCTAAACCACTGAGCTGTCTCTCCAACCCCCAACACACACACACACACACACACACACACACACACACACACACACACACACACTGCCCCGAGTGTAAACCAAAAATGGAAGCATTTTCCTTACTGAACAGGCTGTATGGCAGGTCTGTAAAAAGCACCATTCAGGGTTAGGAAAGAGCAGGGTGTGTTCAGTCTTCTGTGTCCCTTGGTTCTTACATAAGCAGTTCACTTGGACTGGGTAGGAATTCATGTAACATTCCAGCCCTAAGTAAACATAGCTTGTTTGTTGCCTCCAACACCTCTGTGTGATATGTCTGTGGGAAGCACAAACTGCCTCACTAAGCAACCGTGACTTCACCAAAGATGCTTGAAGTTTCCCGTGTGCGTGCATGTGTGTGTGCCTGGGTGTGTACGAGCATGTGTGTGTTCCTAGGGACATGTGTGCATGCCTGGGTATGCCTGGGCATGTGTATGCATGTATGTGTGTGCCTGGGTGTGTGTATGCATGTGTGTGTGTGCGCGCCTGGGGCTGTGCACACTTGCATATGAATTCTAATCCCAAACCTCTCCTCTTCTACTCTGTGGTTTAATCATTGGGAAATATTTTGATCAATGAGGATAAAAATGGTAGTTTTAAGGGCATCTAAGAGGTCAGGCATGGTGGTACAGACCTGTAATCCCAGCTCTTCGGGAGACTGAAACAAGAGGGTCACAAGTTTTAGTCCAGCCTGGAATATTTAATATCTCAAAATGAATGTTAAAAGGGGAGTTATGATGTAGCTCAGTTGATAGAGACCTGGACCAGCACACTTGAGGCCTAGCATCACATAAACAGGCATCGTTGGCATGTGCTCCATGCCTGTTACCCAGCTCTCAGACAGCAAAGACAACACAGACAGAAGGTCAAGGTTATCCTCAGTTACACAGTGAGTTTGAGGTTAGCCTGGAATACATGAGAGCCTGTCTCAAAACAAAACAAACAAGACAAGAAAAACGGGGCTGTGGGTATAGTCCAGTGGTAGAGCGTGTGTCTAGCATATTCCAGGCCCAAGTTTAATCCCACTGCCATAAAACAGTAGTATGGCTGGGCAGTGGGGCGCACAACCTTTAATCCCAGCACTCAGGAGGTAGAGGCAGGGGGATCTCTGTGAGTTTGAGGCCAGCCTGGTCTACATAGTGAGTTCCAGGGCTATACAGAGAAAAGCTATCTCAAAGAACAAAACAGAATCTAAGAAGAAAACGTGCCATTTGTTCTTGTGGGTGAGAGGGGAGCAATGGTTTGGAAGAGCTTAAGGAAGGTGGGGAGTATGAAAAGCGTCTTCGAAACCTCGAAAGCTACCAGCATGCTTCTAGACCACAGAGGGAAGCTACCAGCATGCTTCTAGACCACAGAGGGAAGCTACCAGCATGCTTCTAGACCACAGAGGGAAGCTACCAGCATGCTTCTAGACCACAGAGGGAAAGCTACCAGAATGCTTCTAGACCACAGAGGGAAGCTACCAGCATGCTTCTAGACCACAGAGGGAAGCTACCAGCATGCTTCTAGACCACAGAGGGAAGCTACCAGCATGCTTCTAGACCATAGAGGGAAGCCAGTAGAGAGTGAAAACCGGAGGGAGAGGGACGACAAAAGCAGGGAATTCTCATGGGATAAACAAATGCCTTTGTGCAGAGCCTAGAGAGGAGGGGGTGCTCTCATGGGGTTCTCAGACAGTCTGTTCCATCAGAACTGGCTTTGTGTGACTCTCCCTCTGACAAGGCCCCTTCCTTCCCCAGATTGGCCTCTGTGTCCCGCGGGGGCTCTGTCCCCAGCCATGGGAAGTGGCTCCTCCAGCCAGCACCACTTCACTTTTCAGAATGCTGAGAAAGGTACGTGCTTCCCTCCTTCAGAGCTAGCTTCAGGGCCCGAACCCCGTGCTGTGTGGGGCAGAACTCGGGACAGAAGCAGAAATCGGTTGATCTTGGTGGTGACCGCCAGAGTGCTCGGCAGACCATCTGAGTTGATAGAATTAAAATGTCCCCAGCAGTCTCAGAGTTTATCCAGGCTGTACACAAGCGAATGAAATGATGTTGGGCACAGAGGGGAGTGAAAATGCTTGTGTAGAGAGAGGGTCCACCACACCAGGGTCAGTGGGGAGGAAATACTGATGCCCATTCATGGAACAGGACCGCCTAAGGTGAAAGAGGTGGAAAATTGAAGAGGAGCTGTTGAGGTCTGCAGAAGCCAGGCCAGTCTGAACCCTGCAGGATTTTGTCTGTTTATTTGGGGTCTTTAAAAGTAGAGACTCACGGTGTAGCTCTGGCTGCCTGCAACCTGCTACGGAGTCAAAAACTCGCTACCACTCCTGCCTATGCCTCCCAGGGGCTGGTATTGGGGGCATGTACCACCATGTCCAGCTTTCTGTCCTTCTGTAGGACTCTAAACTTTATTCCAAAGGCATAAAGGACAAAGGAATTCAAAATAAGAAATTCTATAACAATATTTTTACCTTTTTAAAACATCCCTGGCTTCTGTGGAGAAAGGCTTGAAGAGAAGGTAGCAAGAAATGAATTTTTAGAGCGACTAATGTCATATGTATTAGATACTTTTGCATAGATGTGACCAAATACCTAACAATTATATTATTATTATTATTATTATTATTATTATTATTATTATTATTATTATTATTATTATTATTGACAGGGTCTCACTATGTTGTGGCTCTGGCTCACTATGTACACCAGGCTGTCTTGGAACTTACAGAGATCTGCCTGCCTCTGCCTCCCAAGTGCTGAGATTAAAAGCATATGCTACCACACCCCCTCAAAGTATTTCTTAAACTGAGAATGTTAACTGTCTTAGTCAGGGTTACTATTGCGGTGATGAAACACCGTGGCCAAAGAACTTGGGGAGGAAGGGTTTCTTCAACTTATGCTTCCACATCACGATTTATCATCAAAGGAAGTCAGGACAGGAACTCAAGCAGGGCAGGAACCTCAAGGCAGAAGCTGATGCAGAAGTCATGAAGGAATGTTGCTTACTGGCTTGCTCAGCCTGCTTTGTTGTAGAACCCAGGACCCCCAGCACAGGGATGGCCCCATCCACAATGGGCCAGATCCTTCCCATCAATCACTAATAAGAAGATGTCCTACAGGCTTGCTTACAGCCTGATCTCAGCTGAGGCTCTCTCCTCTCTGAGGACTCTGCCTTGTGTCAAGTTGAGAAAAAACTAACCAGGACAGTAACATATGAAGGATTGGGACGTAGGAAACACTCACAACTTGTTATGTGACATCAAGAGTATCCACTCGTCACGGAGTCTAATTACTTGTCTAGATGAAGATGTTGAGATGTAAGATGGCTTGCCAAGGCCACTAAGCTTGGCAGGACAGTTTAGAGGAACCCAGTCTCTGGAAATATCACACACACACACACACACACACACACACACACACACACACACACACACATGCATACACTCTTCAAGTGTGTAAAATCCTTGCCTTCTTTCCAATTGACATCTCCTTCCCAGAATCCTCAGACCCCCAACTCTTCTATGTGTATACAGTAATATCTCTCTCTCTCTCTCTCTCTCTCTCTCTCTCTCTCTCTCATTGAGTTTTCAAGACAGGGGTCTCTCTGTAGCATTGGAGCCTGTCCTGGAACTAGCTCTGTAGACCAGGCTGGCCTCGAACTCACAGAGATCCGCCTGTCTCTGACCCTGAGTGCTGAGATTAAAGGCGTGTGCCACCACCACTTGGCTACAGTAGTCCCTCTTTATCCACACTTTTGCTCCCAACCACATTGCATATCCACAGTCAAATATGACTTGAAAGTGTTAAATGGAAAACCCCAGAAAAAATAACTGACCTTTTACATTGTATTCCACTGTGAATCGTGTGATGATTTCTCACCCTGTCCAGGTCTCCCTCAGCACTTGGCTCCTTTCTTTGGCCTGAGTTTTTATGCAGTGTATGCTGTTGGCTCTCTCGTCACATAGCCACCTTAGGTATCAAATCAACTGCTCTGTCACAACCCTTCTTTCCCCCTCACCCTTTTTTTTTCCTTTTTTTTTTTTTAAGACAGAGTTTCTCTGTATAGCCTTTACTGCTCTGGAATCCACTCTATAGACCAGGCTGGCCTGGAACTCACTGAGAACCACCTACCTCTGCCTCCCGTGTGCTGGGATTAAATGCGTGCACCACTGTCCAGCTGCTTCCTTTTTTTTTTTTTGGAAATGATTTATTTACTTATATCTTATGTGTGTGCACATTTTGCTTACACATATGTATTGTAAAGGTATATGTAAAAAAAAAAAAAGGTATATGTGTAACAGGCTTTTTCTTTTGGGCCACTAACCAGCTCCCAAATCATGACACAGAGACTTAATGGCTATAAATGCTCGACCTAGCTTAGGCTCGTTTCTGACTAGCCCTTTCAGCCTGTTTCTCTTTGTCTACCTTTTGCTGCAGGGGGCCTTTTACCTTTCTTTCCTTTTGTGTATCTTACTTTCACTGCTTCTCAAGTCTGGTTGGCAGCTGCCTGGCTTCCTGCCCTGGGCATGTCCCTCTTTTCCTCCCTCGATCTCTTTTCCTCTCTTCTTTCTCCTCATATTTATTCTCTCTGTCAGCCAGCCCCGCCTATCCTTTCTCCTGCCTCACTATTGGACATTCAGCTCTTTATTAGACCCACCAGGTGCCTTGGACAGGCAAGGCACATGCAAATGCAACACATCTTTTCATAATTA
This sequence comes from Ondatra zibethicus, assembly GCA_004026605.1. Lineage (NCBI taxonomy): Eukaryota > Metazoa > Chordata > Mammalia > Rodentia > Cricetidae > Ondatra > Ondatra zibethicus. The sequence goes on from PVIU01006454.1 coordinate 47,237, forward strand.
AACAAATGCAGCACAAACAAGTGTAACATACCCTTACATCATTAAACAAATGTAACACATCTTTGCCTAGTTAAAATAATATTCTACAACACATATGTTTGGTGCCTTCAGAGCCAGAAGAGGGTGTCAGATGCCCTGGACCTGGAAATACAGGCAGTTATGAGCAGCCACATAGTGCTGGGAACAGAACCTGGCTTTTCTGCAAGAGTGGCCGTGTTCTTAACTGCCGAGCCAACTCTCAGCCCCACAGAGCTTCTTGTCAAGTAATCACCTGTTTAGCAATGGACCCGCAACACTAGCATACAGATGCAGTTACTCCGATAGGCCAAAGAGAAGCAGGAAGGTGTTTCTTTAGGTGAAAAGATGACTTTTCTTGACTTAACCATGAAGATAAAAAAGAGCATAGATAGTGTTGCAAGGAGGGGGCGCTTGTTCATCCTGGCCACCCAGCTAGCTTAGCCCTGAAATAACCAAACTGAAATTATATTAATTAAATCACTTCTTGGCCCATTAGCTCTAGCCTCTTGTTGGCTAACTCTCACATCTTGATTTAACCCATTTCTATTCATCTGTATATTGCCACATGGAAGTGGCTTGCAGGGAAAGATTCAGCATATCTGTCTCTGGCAGCTCCATGGCATTCCTCCTGACTGCTTTCTTTCTCCCAGCATTCAGTTCTGTTTTCCCTGCCTACCTAAGTTCTGCCCTATCAACAGGCCCAAAGCAGTTTCTCTATTAACCAATGAAAGCAACACAAAGACAGAAGGAACTCCTACACCATAGGTAGCATTACTATTCCTGGTTTCTGGCATCCACTAGGTAACTGCAAATGTCTCCATTCAGAAGGGGTCAAGGTGAGGTAAAACTTCAAGAAGTGAAAATCCAATAAACTGTCAGTGGTATTAGTACCATCAGCCATGGCAGGAATTTGAAGGGATGGTGGGATGGGCATGGAGGACAAACCTCTGTGACCAACAGTAAGAGAGATGCTTCCTTCTGGCATTTCCACACAGAGTTGTCCCCACCATCTTCCCCCCACCTTTACGCTGGGACAGGGTCTACATGTAGCAAGGAGAGTGGGTCCCTTTGGTTGTCCTGGCTGCCCGGCTAGCTTACACCCGAAATAACCACACAGAAACTATATTAATTAAAATACTGCTTGGCCCATTAGCTCTAGCCTCTTATTGGCTAACTCTCACATTTTGATTTAACCCATTTCTGTTAATCTGTATATCACCACGAGGTCGTGGCTTACCGGGAAAGATTCAGCATGTCTGACCTGGCAGCTCCATGGTGGCTCTCTGACTCTGCTTTCTTCCTCCCAGAATTTAGTTCTGTCTTCTCCGCCTACCTAAGTTCTGTCCTATCAGGCCAAACAGTTTCTTTATTAATTAACCAATAAAAGCAACACACAAACAGAAAAACCTCCTACACCATCGACACACCATCCTTCCCTGCTTCCTGCTCCATCTCTGGGAGTTCCTGCTCACGGGCTTGTGTCTTGGTCTGTGTTACAGCCTTCAAGGCAGCGGCCCTGATCCAGAGATGGTACCGGCGCTACATGGCCCGCTTGGAGATGAGGCGGCGGTGTACCTGGAACATCTTCCAGTCTATAGAGTATGCTGGACAGCAAGACCAGGTCAAGGTATGCCTGACAGCCTTGGCAGTGGGCCTGGTGCTTTAAGGCTCAGCCCATCTGAACCACTTCTGAATTCTGTTTCCCTCGTTTTTAAAGCTAACCTTGTCTTGTTTTTCAACAGCTCCATGATTTCTTTAGCTACCTTGTAGATCACTTCACACCCAGCAGCCACCATGAGAGTGAGTATGGGAGTTGCCATGTGACATGATCTTCTGTCTGAAGATCCAGTGTCAGTGTGGGCGGGGTCACACAGAGAGTAGGTGGGACGGGGACTCTGGTGAGAGTCCAGGACTGAGTGAGACGGTTGGCAAATGAACGACAGAGTAAGCTTTTAGCCTGGGCTCTCCTACAAGCATACCTGGAGACCAGAGTTTAAGCGCGAAGAGCTGGTTTACTAAGTGGCAGGAATCCCTGGAAGTGGGAGGGAGTGGACTGGGATGGAGGGAGTGGAGAGAGATTCTGGTAATGGGAGAACAACCAGCAACCTGGGAGGTCTGGGAAATAATGAAAACTGAGCCTCCAGATACCAGGACCCTGGAGCAATGTCAGCCTGGGCTCCCTGGATGAAGGCCTCCTGGAAAGAAGGATGTAGGGAGAGTTGACTCCATAGCCTTTCTAGTCTGCCACTCATGGTCCCCGCAGTCCAGGAGGGAAACCCTTGGCCTGGGCTTCCAGAGGTTGGCAGCTGGAGGAAGCTGCAGTGCTGGGAATGGTCTTACACCCTGCTGTGCCTACTAAAGGAGGCGAATGGCCCAGAAGCTTTTCCTTCTTGGCTCTGCTCTGACCTTCCTCCTGACTTCACAGGCTTCTGCATTTCTGGATTTTCTGACCCATATTTTGATTTTTTTTTTAAAAAAAAGATTTATTTTAAAGCATGTGTAGATGTGTGTGTGTGTGTGTGTGTGTGTGCACATGAGAGTGCAGGTGCCCAAGGATGCCAGCAGAGGGCACCAGATCCCCCTGGATCTGGAGTTAAAGGTCCTTGTGAGAAGCCAGAGCGCTAGGAATCTAACTCAGGACTTCTGGAAGAGCAACAGTTAGGAGCAAGCACTCCTAACTACTGAGCCATCCTCTCTATCGTCTGTTTCTGGTGATTTTTAAAAAGTATACGTAGACTAGATGCCAACTAATGTACTTTCCCAGAAATAGAACCTCCCTCCTGGGCCCTTCCTCATCTCACGTTTCTTTCCCTGTCATATCCTGGGCTGGAGCCAGTGCTGTGGTCCCACTGCATTGACAATCCCATGGGGTCTGCTCTAAGATGGCCTACCTTTGCCCTCTGTCTGGACCAGGGGACTTCCTGAACCGCATGTTCACTGAGGAGAGATTCGCCCAGGATGTGGAGAAGACAGACTATGAATCCATAGAGGTGCCCGACAGCTACACAGGGCCACACCTCTCCTTCCCGCTTCTTCCTGACCATGCCACCGCCCTGGTGGAAGCTTTCAGACTGAGACAAGTAAGCCTAAGTGGGAATGTGGGTGCTTCCCGGCTTGCATTCCTGAGTAAAAGCAGACCAAACCAGCCCTGGAAGGTAGCCAGGCTGCCTTGGTCCATGAGCCAGTCTCTAAGATAGAAACCTTTGCTTTGTTCATTCTGCCCGCAGGCAGAATGGTGAGGGATGCTGGGAGGCTCCCACTGAGCTGAGCGCTGGGGATGCAGCTGCCCTCGTGCAGCTGACACACTAGTGTTGTAGGAAGACAAGCAATAAACTAATGAGTCAGTACAGAAAGCGATGAGAGCTGAGGAAGAGGGGGCAGGAAAGACAGCGATTTTACAAGGAGATGTCCGGCAAAGGTTCAGGGTGGTGAGTGATACACCTGAGCTATCTGAGAACGGAGTATTCTAGACAGAGGAGCAAGTGCCAAGGCCCTGTGGACTGTTCAGGGACCTTCGTGGACTGTTCAGAGACCTCAGGAAGGCCATTGTGGTTAGCAAGGAGAAATGCAGGGACTAAGTAAGAGACGCAGTGGCAGAAGCTCCAGAATGACCTTCCAGCTTGCTCTTTAAAATAGCGGGACCCCATGGCTCACACCTTTAATCTCAGAATTTGGGAGGCCGAGGCAGGCCGATCTCTGTGAGTTCCAGGCTCGCTGGGTCTAGATAGTGAATCCCAGCAGTCAGGGAGGCAGTTCATAGTGACGTAATTATAAAATCATAGCGCTTGCTGAGGTGAGACTGGCGTGCAGGGTGAGGGTTGAAGCAGGGAGACCTGCCAGTAGACAATGGTCTAAGCCAAACACTGTCTTGCTTTGAAACCCCCATGGCCAGTGGGGTGAGAAGTGGCTTGGTTCTGAGAGGCACGTAGTTCACGGTCCTTCCGCTCTTTGCCAAGATGAAAGCAGTGTAGGAGTTGGGAAACTGCTTCTAAGCAATGGCAGAATCAGCCCACGCTACCAGTGTGTGCACTAATTCCTGATTTGCTACTACAGACATGCACTGCTCCCTAAGGGCAAAGAAGAGTTTTACAGACTAGACAGAAAGAGGGGGTGACTCTATGTTTAAAGAAGGGACAAACGCGGGAGAAGAAATGGAAACAGAGTTGAGCGAAGAGGATCCACAGTTTACAGGGTTCCTTTTGGGGTCTGAGGTTGGCTGGGCATTCACCAGCAAAAGTGGGGCCACTAGTACCGTTTCGTTCTGTCCCTTTCCTTCCTCCCAGTAGCAGCTCCATGCTCGCTATGTCCTCAATCTTCTCTACGAGACCCGGAAGCACCTGGCCCAGCTGCCGAACATCAACCGGGTCTCAACCTGTTACAGCGAGGAGATCACAGTGTGCGGTAAGTGCCCGTGGGTGCCACCTTCCCAAGCTAGACACAATCCAGAAAACGCTGCCACAGCGAGGGCCCTGGAGGAGGAGCTGAGCCAGCGGGAACGTAATGGCAAGTGAGTAGTGTGTCAAAGCGTCTCTCTGTCCGCTCACCGTTTCCACGCTTGTTGCACACTTACTTAAAGGAGGCGTGGCTCAGAGAATGTGACCCCAAGCTCACATTCCATCCTGAGAACAAAGCCACGGCAACAACCAGTCAACCAACAGCAAAGAACAAACAAGGAAACCCCACCGGGCCTTTTGTATGAGCAGACGTATTTTTTTTGTACTTGAGCAAGTATCAAGGCTTATAATTCCCGTCCATACACGCGTCTCTCCCACAGGGAGCCCTAGAAGCCAATCTTCGCTTTGCTCAGTAGCATCCATGCGGAGAGAAGCCCACACTCCAGCTGAGGGAGATACACACAAGGGGTTGCGAACTGGTCAGGCGGATGTGACCTGCCCATCCTGCAAGCATCTAAACGTTAAGAATCATTGTTTCAACACGTGAACAGGAGATTTATTATGATGTTTGGATTTGGTAACTTCTCTTGAACAATCTCCCAACACTGGCCCTGAAGTGAGCGGCAGCTTCTAATGAAAGTCTCTCACCCCTTCCCACCCTGTATCAATCAGTCTTCCCCCCATCTCTGCTTTAGCAACAGCACGGATTAGTTACTGTTTGTGAGAATCATGGAAAAAACAAACATTTTCAGCTTTTCCATATCAAAGTGAAAGGCAAGCCATTGTCCCCAGATCAGTAACTGTTGGTTTCTTCACTTGGTTGGGTTTTTCCAGACATGGTAGTTTTCTTGCTAAAGAAGGGTCACTATGAACTAATATTCTTTTTCTCTGTTAGGAGATCTACATGGCCAATTGGATGACTTAATATTTATATTTCATAAGGTATGAACATTCAAATTTAGTTACTTTCTTGCTCTGAGGTTTAAATTAAAAGTTCAGATATGCCTTCCATTACACAATTAGCCATAGCCTGTTTTTTTTCTTTTCCTTTTTTGATATTTATTGAGCTCTACATTTTTTTCTGCTCCCCTCCCTGCCTCTTCCCTCCCCCCTTCAGCCCTCCCCCAAGGTCCTCATGCTCACAATTTACTCAGGAGATCTTGTCTTTTTCTACTTTCTACTTCCCATGTAGATTATATCTATGTAAGTCTCTCTTAGTGTCCACATTGTTGTTTAAGTTCTCTGGGATTGTGGTTTGTAGGCTGTTTTTTTTTTTTTTTTTTTTTTTTTTTTTTTTTTAAAAAACCACCTATGAGTGAGTACATGTGATAATTGTCTTTCTGTGTCTGGGTTACCTCACTCAAAATAATGTTTTCTAGCTCCATCCATTTTCCTGCAAAATTCAAGATGTTGTTATTTTTTTTCTGCTGTGTAAATGTACCACATTTTCCTTATCCAATCTTTGGTAGAGGGGCATTTAGGTTGTTTCCAGGTTCTGGCTATGACAAACAAAGCTGCTATGAACATAGTTGAGCACATGTCCTTGTGGCATGATTGAGCATCCTTTGGATATATACCCAAAGTGGTATTACTGGGTCTTAAGGAAGGTTGTTTCCTAATTTTCTGAGAAATCGCCACACTGACATCCAAAGGGGTTGTGCCAGCTTGCATTCCCACCAGCAATGCAGAAGTGTTCCCTTTTCCCCACAACCTCTCCAGCATAAGTTGTCATCGGTGTTTTTGATCTTGGCCATTCTTACCGGAGTAAGATGGAATCTCAGAGTTGTTTTGATTTACATTTCTCTGATGACTAAGGATGTTGAACATTTCCTTAAATGTCTTTCAGCCATTTTAGATTCCTCTGTTGAGAGTTCTCTGTTTAGGTCTGTACTCCATTTTTTTATTGGATGATGTGATCTTTTGGTGTCCAATTTCTTGAGTTCTTTGTATATTTTGGAGCTCAGACCTCTGTCTGATGTAGGGTTAGTGAAGATCTTTTCCCATTCTGTAGGCCGTCGTTTTGTCTTGTTGACAGTGTCCTTTGTTTTACAGAAGCTTTTCAGTTTCAGGAGGTCCCATTTACTAATTGTTCCTCTCAGTGTCTGTGTTGCTGGAATTCTATTTAGGAAGTGGTTCCCTGTGCCAATGCATTCAAGTGTCCTTCCTACTTTCTCTTCTATAAGGTTTAGTGTGGCTGGCTTTATGTTGAGGTCTTTGATCCATTTGGACTTGAGTGTTGTGCATGGTGATAGATATGGGTCTATTTTCATTTTTCTACATGTTGATATCCAGTTATGCCAGCACCACTTGTTAAATATGCTTTCTTTTTTTCATTTGATATTTTTTTGCTTCTTTATCAAAAATCAGGTGTTCAAAGATGTGTGGATTGATATCTGGGTCTTCTATTTGGTTCCATTGGTCCTCCTGTCTGTGCTTATGCCAATACCAGGCTGTTTTCAATACTGTAGCTCTATAGTAGAGTTTGAAGTCAGGGATTGTGATGCCTCCAGAAGTTCTTTTATTGATAGCATGATTTTTAAAAAAGAGATTTATCTTTATATTATATGTATTTTTATTTTGTCTGCATGTATTTCAGCATACCACATGCATGCAGCGCCCATGGATGCCAGAAAGAGGGGGTTAGATCCCTTGAAACTGGAGTTACAGATGGTTGTAAGACTCCATGTGGGTGTGGGGAACCAAACCTGGGCTGCCTGGAAGAGCAGCCAGTGCTTTTAACTGCTAAGCCATCTCTTCAGCCCCAATTGCTTGGATTTTTTAAAAATTCATTTATTATGTATATAGTGCTCTGCCTGCATGTGTGCCTGCAGGCCAGAAGAAGGCACCAGATCTCATTACAGATGGTTGTGAGCCACCATGTGGTTGCTGGGAATTGAACTCAGGACCTCTGGAAGAGCAGTCAGTGCTTTCAACCTCTGCGCCATCTCTCCAACCCAATTGCTTGGATTTTTAAAATATATTGTAAGCAATATATGTGTATGTACAACACATGACATAAAAGTCAGCTTTGCTTTCAGCTCTGGTTTATTTTTGTAAAATTTAAGCAAACCCAAATGGTATATTGATAAGCTGTTGGAACCACTATTCAGCAATTGATTTTCTGTTTTTCCAAATAAAGAAGATTACTATGGAAGCAACAAAAATTTGTTTTTATATCCATTTTAGCTATAAGTAGAATATATAACAAAGTGCATATTCAATATTTTATTAGTATAATATTACTTCGTGTGTCTTCTGTATTTCCAAATCATTATATATAATAAAAAATAAAACATAATAAAAAGAATATATGTATTCTTTTTTTTTCAAGATAAAGTTTCTCTGTGTAACAGTTCTGGCTGTCCTGGAACTCACTTTGTAGACCAGGCTGGCCTCGAACTCACAGAGATCTGCTTGCCTCTGTCTTCCAAGGGCTGAGATTAAAGGCACGTGCTACCACCACCACCTGACTCTTTTTTTTTTAAAATATGGTCTCATGTTGCAGGCTGGCCTCCTTCCAACTCACTATGCAGCCCAGACTAGCCCTGAACTCCTGATCCTTCCTGCCTCTCCCTTCTAAGTTCTGGGATTACAAGGGTGTGCTAGAATGCTCAGCCTGGCATTATTTTATTTAATCCTTATGAGTCCATGGCAGTAATTATGACTTTTATCGTTATTGTTGTTATGTACTTGGAACTTAAAAGTGACTTCCATGTCACAAGCCCAGCATCCTTTGGTCCACACTGCAAAGCAACACCGTGTCCCTGTATGAAGTGTCAGTTCTGATGGGCATCCTGTCCTCAGCCTCTTTGGAAAGGAAATACAAAATGATGGAAAACATTTCCCTCTTTGCTGGTGTTTCCCATATGGAGGAACCCGCAGATCATAGGACTATTTCTGACCTAGCAGTCAGATGCCTGTTGCCTTTAACCTAATATTCTCTTCCCCCTCCTTCTTTTCCCCTCCTCCACGGCCTCTTCTCGGACTCCTCTTGGGTTGCAAGAACAGTCTACCATCGCCAGAGAGGGCGTATGTGTTCAATGGTGACTTCGTGGACCGAGGAAAGGACTCAGTAGAGGTCCTGATGGTTCTATTTGCCTTCGTGTTGGTTTATCCTAAGGAGTTCCATCTTAACCGAGGAAACCATGAGGACCACCTCGTGAACTTACGGTACAGGCCCAGACGCACTGGCTGTTGGGTGCTTGCTCTCAGTTGTCAAAAGTTACTTCTCTAGAGTCCCTTACTTGAGATGACTTTTAAACATGGTTTTCCTAGGCTAGGGTTGTAGCCAGTGATGGAGCACTTGCCAAGCGTGCCCAAGGCTCTGGATTCAATTACCAGAAAAAAAAAAGTTTTCTAATTTCGGAAAGAACACACAGCATATAATATTTTAAAAGACTTTTTTCTTTAACTTTCATGTTATTTTACTATTGTAATAAGAACATATTTCTAATGTATAAATATTTTTAGCTTGAAAACAATAAGGATTCACACAGAGAAACTATTTAATCTAGATAAACAAAAAGAATAGAATTTAAATATCTCATAATTTCTCTACCCAGAAATAATGACAAAATTGCAGGCTTCTTGATGATGACTCCTATCTCTCTCTCTTTTTTAAAACATATTCTAAGGGCACAAAAATAGAGTAAGCACTTTTATAAGATGTGATCACGCCATGGCCTCTGTCACTAAATGCATCTTCATGTGTGCTTTGTGTCCAGATACGGCTTCACCAAGGAAGTGATGCAGAAATACAAGGTGTGACCCCTTCCACGTCACCCTTCCCCTTGCCTCAGGCTGAGATCCGCCAAGCTGAACATCTTGTCGGTATCATTTCGCAGATACACGGGAAGAAAATTCTAAGGATGCTTCAAGACGTCTTCTGCTGGCTTCCGCTGGCCACACTGGTTGATGAGAAAGTCCTTGTTCTTCATGGCGGGGTCTCAGACAGGACTGACTTGGACCTTCTGGCTAAACTAGACAGGCACAAGGTACTGATTCAGGAGCCGATAGAAATCCCACCTCTGTCTGGTCACATTGTTAAGTAAAAATAAATGTTGCCTTGCATGGTGACTGGTGAGAATGTGGAGAGAGGGCTGAGGGTTCACAGCTGGGCTCAGGGAGCAAGTGTGCAATAATCCATTCGCAATGTCTGTCATGGTCACATAAGAGGGGAGACCAGTGCTGTGTGTCTGCCATCCTTGATTTAGATAATGCTAATTACCTGTCCCTTAATACCATCACCTGAAAAGCCTCTAGTTCCCAAATGATGCATATCTGAATCATCTTTAACTAAATTCAACCCATGTGTATTCAGCACCTAGCATGGGCAGGGAGGGGCCTTGCTTGCTGCGTGCAAAGACATGAAAAGAATCTAGAGACCGTGTCTGCCCTACAGGTGCCTACAGAGGAGGGAGAGCGTGTGACAGGGAGTGGACTGTGGCCAGGGAATGATAACTTTCTATTGTCCATTTCCCTTAGAAATAGAGAGCTGGAAAACATTATTAGGTGTATTCTCATAATAGACTCTTGTACTTTTCATGGTGCCTTATGTATCGACCCTCCAACTGTCCCATGTGGCCACCTCTGCCAAAACATTCTCTGTAGCACTTTCCTGACAGTTCCAACAACCTGGAACTCATCACTCCAGAAATCATGCTTCCTCTGCTCTGAATGAGTCCGGTGACCATGAAGTATGTGGCATCATACAGTTTTAGAGTCAGGACTGGCTTTGAGTCTTGGAATTTTCAGTTATCAGGTGACATGCAAATTTTGTTCTGTGACATTGTCTAGAGAATCATCCTTGGGTAACCCCTCCAAGCCTTAATCTGTATTACCAAGAAAATGTGCCTCCTGGGCACTAGGGTAGGGGGACATCGTGTGTGCTCACACACCCTCCTGGGCACTAGGGTAGGGGACACCGTGTGTGCTCACACACCCTCCTGGGCACTAGGGTGGGGGACACCGTGCATGCTCACATACCCTCTTGGGCACTAGGGTAGGGGACACCGTGTGTGCTCACACACCCTCCTGGGCACTAGGGTGGGGGACACCGTGCATGCTCACACACCCTCCTGGGCACTAGGGTGGGGGACACCGTGCATGCTCACATACCCTCTTGGGCACTAGGGTGGGGGGGCACCATGTTTTCACCCCTTCCAAAACCAATCCAGAACTTGCAGAGTCTCCACTGTCCTCGTCAGGCTGTGGTTACATGGTGACCCCCACACTTGCAGGGAAGCTGGAAATACAGCATTTTATGGTTGGCCATCTGCTCAGCGCGAAAGTTGCGGTTTCCATCCTGTGAGAAAGAATAGGGAGAGAGATTTGGGAGGAATGATAGCCTTTGGCACAGACATGCTCAAGTAAGACAGATTTACCTGAGCTGAGAGAGCCTGGCCTGAGAAGTGAGGCAGAAAGGGTTAAAAATCCTGGTTCTTCTGCTTAGAATGTGTGACCTTGGACCAGCTAATTTAATATGATCTTAGATTTAACTTGTAGAATGGGGACATGAATAAACTATATTATTGGCTTTATGAAGATTGAATGTAAATACATGAAATATGTCACACATACCTCATAAAACGGTGCTTACATTTGGCCAAGGTGACAGGAAGGTCCAAACGTCTGTGTTAAGCATTTATCTCTTTCTCGTGCAAACGAAGGTCTATAGCAACAGCACAAAGTCTTAGGACCTTGGAATTCTCGCTGATCTGCCACAGCGCATCGTGAGCCAACATGGCTGCTTGATCGTGATCGCACTGGAGTCAGTTGAGAAGAGTGGAAGGAAGACAGCTCTTGCATGGGCATCCTGCGCCACCCAGCATTCTCTTCCTATCTGATTGACAAGGACTTAGTCAAGGGACTATGTTTGCCTGAAAGTAAACAGTTTGCAAAGAGAGTTTTTTTCCCGGGGTACCTGGTCATTACTGAAGACTAGGGAGACAGAGATGAAGACAGGACTGAGTTAGGGCAGAACACTGACTTAGTTTGTCTTGTTGGCCTCCCAAACATCTGTGCATCCTTTCTCAACACACAGAACCAGGCTCATGGTCCAGGGCTGCAAGGGGCTCACTCAGCCCTTACATTGCCTCAGAGCCCAAGGTTTCTGCACTCAGGTTCTGCTTGTCACGTTTAGGTATGACTTCTTGTGATTTGATGGCCAGGGAACAAGTGACATACCCCTGTATACCCAAAGTCAATGTTCAAAGAGGAAAAGATAAACTCTTGGCAAACGCTGGTGAGAGAGCTCTTTAGCATTCAGGGGCTCACAATCCTCTTCTGGGCATCTCAGCCTTTCGTGTTTGTTTGTTTTTTAAACTTGATGGTCTAGAAATCACTGTGTAGTCAGGGCTGGCCCCCAGTTTGTGACCCTTTCCCTTGTGCCTACCAAGTACTGGGTTTACAAGTGTGTGCCACCATGCCCAGCTTCAGCCTTGAACTTGCAGGTTTCCTTATGGCATTTGCACACGTACACACCCAGGGCGGCTGATGTTTACAGACTTTTGTAGGAGTGTGGGTGTCTGTGCAGGCCAGAAGATGCCATTGGATCCCCTGGAACTGGAGTTACAGGTGGCTGTGAGTTGCCGAATGTGGGTGCTGGGAACTGAACGCCGGGACTGTACATGAGCAGCAAGTGCTGTTAATTCTTAACTGCTGAGCCACCTCTTCAGCCTTCACACTTAAATTTTAAAATAAGATTTAAACAAAATTTCTTATCTGTTTGCGTGTTTTGCCTGCATGTATATATGTGCACCATGAGTGTGCCTGCAGGGGTCCAGTGAGGGCATTGGGTCCCCTAAAACTGGAGCTTCAGATGACAGTGAACCATCACGTGGGTGCTGGGAATTGAAGTTGAGACCCCTGTAAGAACAGCAAATGGTGCTCCATCTCTCCAGCCCCCATATTTAATTTTAGCTGGCCCTCCCACCCATCACCTCCTTTCTCCATCTTCCTGCCCCCACCCTCACTTATATTCTTGAGAGTGTAGGGCCCTAGAACCTAAAGCCAGTTCTTCATTATTTTTTCCCTTGTTAAATCTACGTGTTGCCTGGCACCTGATTTTTTTTAAGCTTGATATTTCACAAACTTTGAGCTCAGACCTTCTGTTCAGCTATGTTTCCATCTGGAGGCAGAGACAGCAAGCCACGGGAGAGCCAATTATCTCATGGGGAGAACCCTATGGAACGCTGAATGCACTGAAGTGGGAGGAGCTTTGGAAAGAGTCGAAGGAGCAGTTTATTTTCATGGCTCAGCACATGCTAACTTCCTAACATTTAGCTGGCAAGGCTTTGTGTCAGGACTGGCACAGCTGCTTGTGGGGAGCAGCGCGCGGGGGGGGGGTGGAACGGCGGCGGGGGGGGGGCGGATCCAGTCAGGCTAACTGGGTCCGGAGCAGGATGAGTCTTGGTATCTCTGCGTCTCAGTTTCCTTGGCTGTCTGTAAAGGATGCTCCCACAGAGCCGGTGAGAACATGGGCTGGCTTACCTGAATTGGTCAGAGAAGCACCTCACCAGGAAGCCTCAATACACTGGAACCTGAAGTCTCCCTTAGAGTCGAAGTTAGAGACACTTCTAGGAGCAGGTGTTGGAATCCTTAAAGCTTCCTGCGAGGTGACAAGGGGGTCACAGCTTTTGCTGTAAGTCTGCAGTGAGACTGGGCTGTCTAGGAAGTAGGGGATCTCAACCCGTCTCTCTCCCAGCTGTTAGGAAAGGGTCGGGCAGCACCTGTCCAGCCTCCTTGCCTCTCTCTACACAGTATGGTCTCTTTTCAGCACAGTCGTCTCACTGGCCCTCTCCAGGACCTTTATGTGTTCTTGTCCTAAGCCAGTCCACCCTAGGTTTTTTGTTTGTTTGTTTTGTTTTGTTTTTACATCGGTTCCTGCGTCTATTTGCGCGGGGAAGGGAGGGAGGTGAATCTGTGCGCATGCGCTCTGAGTTCTTAGCCTCCTTAGCCTTCCCGGTAGCCCTGGGCTCTAGTGATGGTTGTCTTGTATTCACTGCCCCGCAGTTCCGTGCCAGATCTCTGTCTCTCTGTCTTTCTCGAGAACGGTGTTCTATTTATTTTCAACTCGGTCCCAGCACCACGATGACTGAGTCGGTGACGGCTCAAGCTGAAAAGGGTTTCCCCTTCCTCTCCCTTGTCCCTTATGCAGCAGGTAGGAGGGTCACAGCATTTCCAGTTGCCTGTCTAGCAAGAGTCCGCTTTCCTCGATTCTAACATCAGCCTATCAATCTAGGCTGATTCCAGCAGATGGCGCCAAACCCCGCACAGAATAGATGGTTTGTTTTTCTCTGTGTACCCTGTGTCAGAGGCATGATCTGCCCGTCCATGTTTTATGCCCTGGTCCCGCTACTGTTCCATTCGCGGGTATCATTAAGTAAAAGAATGATTCATTAAAAACGGCATGATAATGCTGCGACTGTCCGCCAGAAAACCTAGGCTACATGACTGATGGGCGTACCGTGTACACAGCGTGGATGCGCTTACACACACGGGTGACTCACGTAGTACACAATTTTCCCTTGGAGATACAAAATGTTACTATGGGTTTTGCAAAAAATATTTAACCATGAAATACAACAACAACAACAAAAAGACATAAGCGTGCCAATCACGTGTTTGAATGTGGTGGTTCTATGGAATTGCTGTCCAAAATTCTGACAGTTGCTCTCAAGATCTGTGCTTGTCTCAGCCCAGGAAAACTGCCCAGAGAAGCATGGTTGGTGGGCTCCAAGGTTTAGGACTGACCCGTGTGCTGGAACAATAGTCTGAAAAGACAGCGTTTCATTCTTGCAACTCAGTGCGTGTTTATTGATTTGTTTGCTTGTTTGTTTATGGACACGTTTAGATTGTTTCTACCATGAGGTGCAAACTGAGAAAGGAAAGTGAGAATCGGGAGGAGCAGAAGAGAAAAGCCAACCAGACAAGCTCTGGACAGAGACCTACTCCATGGTTTCTTCCCCAAAGCCGCTCTCTGCCCTCTTCGCCTTTTCACCCGGGCTCTGGCTCTAAGGCCTACAAAGCCTGCCGCTCCTGCAGCATTCCCTGCAGCTCGCTTGGCCACAAGGAGCAATCCCGGCAAGTGCGGCGCTCGGTGGACCTGGAGCTGGAGCGGTGCCGGCAGCAAGCCGGCTTCCCAGGGATCCGAGAGAAGGGGGAGCCCTCGCCCTTGGCCCCAGACACCGACTGTGATGCTGATGCGGGACAGGTACTGGAGCCCACTCCGGAGGAGTGGAAGCAGGTGAGTGTGGCTAGCTGCTGCTTCTGAGGATATACCTGCCGTCTGAGGAACCAACAGACCAAAACTCCTGTAAAAATGCGGAGGTTTCCCAAGGGCCCTCTGAAAGTATAAAAATAGGAAGAAGTGGGACAAAGTGGGTACCTTTGGGAGATGGGGTGTGTGTGTCATGGTATGCCACTAAGCAAACACACAACAAAGTTAATGCAGGAGGTTTATTAGGGGAGGGGAAGAGTGAAAGGCCACATTGGAGTGGGGACATGAGAGAGGCAGGCAGGTGGGGGGATGGGGAAGAAGGAAGAAACAAGAGGGAGAAAAGCAAGAGGAAAGAGGTAAGAGAGCGAGCTGTGTCTGGCGGACACTTTTAAAGGGTGCACTGTGGCATAGCTGATGGTGGAAAGGCTCCTGGCGACCGCTGATGACTTAACGCTTCTTTGGCGGCAGAAGCAGGCTGCTGCCCCAGAGGAAACTAACACTTTCTATCAGGAAGAGCATTAGTTTTGTCAAATAACTCATGTTAAGTTTGTAATGAGCGGGGAGAGGCTGCAAGGGACTGCCACCCACAATTATCTGTTTCAGGACTTGTCATCAACTGGGGATGCAAGTTAGGCCAACTCAGTGGATTCTTTTCCATTCTGATTTTATGCAGGAAGCTGGCCACTCTAGTGCAAGACTTAGAGAACTAGCCAGCAGCTTCTGACCTCTGTTTTCAGGAAAGTATGGGCTTCCCCAGCTCTCTAGAACTCTGTCATTTGGCCACCCCTCCCTGCCTGCAAGGGAGTCTGGGAAAGTGTGTATAGCTGGGCACATTGCTATCCCAAACACAATCGTCTGTCAGGACAGATGAAAGCAAATGGGGCAGATATGGTGGTGGCTCTGCACAGTGTGGCCCATCATTTGCCAAAATAGGAGACTCAGGCTAACTGGAAGAGACATTTGCAGGGGCAAGACCATGTCAGGGAGGCCCTGAAATGGCTGGCCTGCTGTCTTGGTTAGGTATTGTTGTTCTGGTTTTGTTTTGTTTTTGAGACATGGGTTTCTCTGTGTAGCCCTGGCTGTCTTGGAACTCACCATGTGCCAGGCAAGCATGCCTGCCTCTGCCTCCCAAGTGCCGGAATTAAAGGCATATGTGACCATACCTGGATGCTATTTAGTTAGGGTTTCTATTGCTGTAATTAAACACCATGACCAAAAGTAACTTGGGAGGACAGGGTTGATTTTGCTTCTACTTCCACATCATGGTCCACCACGGAGGAAATTCAGGGAAAGAGCTCAAACAGACAGGGACCTGGTGTCAGGAGCTGATGAAGAGGCCACGGAGGAGTGCTGCTTACTGACCCTGGAATGTTCCGGCTGTTTCCTTAGGATCCCCAGGACCACCAGCCCAGGGGTGATGACACTCCCTGTGGGATGAGCCTGGCATATGGATTATTAATCAAGACAGTACTGGCTTGCCTATAGGCCAGGCTTACTGAGGCATTTTCTCAGTCGTGTTCCCTTGTCTCAGACAACTCTGGCTTGTGGCAAGTGACATAAAACTGTCAGCACACCTGGTGACCAGGTTGGAGGTGATGTTGG